>JANAVB010034218.1:12374807-12468034 GCA_029216955.1 Iris pallida
GGGCTGCTCCTGGTAGCTGAGGCTCGGTCCCACCTCAATCTCTGAATGGTCTAGCACGTGACTGGAGTCTGCCACGTATACGCCTCAACTGGGATACGTGGAATACGTTTGTTCACTCCCTCCAATGCGGTGGTAATGCTAAGCGATATGCCACCTCTCCTCCGATCTTTTCGAGGATGTCAAATGGCCCGATGTACCCGGGCTAGCTTCTTGCCCCCTCCAAAATGTATCGTACCACGCGTTGGTGATATCTTCAAGAATACTATATTGCCAACCTAAAATTTAAACAAGAGGTTACGACCTAATCCTATCATTATTAATAGTCTCAACTCATGGAAATTATACCTTAAACTCTAATGGTCTCCGGTGACTGTCGGCCCCGTGCTTCTGCCTGTCCTGAGCCACACGCAGTCGCTCTCTAATCAGCTTCACCTTCTCTGCAGCATCCACGATCATCTCGGGTCCCAACGTGCTCTCTCACCCACGTCGTCCCAAGATATTGGGTACGACATCTCCGTCCATATAAAGCCTTGAAAGGGGACATCCCGATACTAGCTTTGCAGCTATTATTGTAGGAAACTCTACGAGGTGAAGGTGATCCTCCCACGAGCCACCAAAGTCTAGTACGCATGTCCGCAACATATCCTCGAGCGTCTGGATGGTCCGCTCCTACTGTCCAACCGTCGTGATGATAGGCCGTGCTGAAATTGAGCGATGTCCCAAGCTAGCCTGAAGACTCCTCCAAAAGTGAGATATGAACCTGCTGTCGCGGTCAAAAATGATACTCACTGGAATGCCATGTAATCTGACGATCTGCCTCACATACAATTCTGCCAACCTCTCCATGGATAGCCCCACTTTGAATGGTAAAAAGTGGACCGATTTGGTCAACCGGTCAACGATGACCCAAATTGCATCCTTTCCGTCTGGCGATCTTGGAAGATCGGAAACAAAGTCCATTGTGATATGTTCCCACTTCCACTCGGGAATCGACACGGCTGAAGTAAACCTCCGGGTCTCTGCCTCTCAGCTTTGACCTGCTGGCACACAAGGCATCTAGAAACGAGCGTGCCACCTCACGCTTCAAGCCGTACCACCATACATGGGCTCATATCCTTGTACATCTTGTTGGCTCCAGGATGCAAGGAGTACTAAAAACGGTGTGCCTTCTGCATGACCTTCTCCTCGCAGCTCTCCACTAGGTACACATAATCTCGTCCTATGCCTCAACGAGCCATCCTCCGCAATGGTGAAGTCCTCTAGTAAACTGGCTCGCGCCTGCGCGATGATACTCCTCAGCTGCTCATCCTGGTGCTGTGCCTCTCGTATCCTGTCCATCAGTCCAGACTGAATCTGTTTGCCCATCATCGTATCTCAACTCCGGGAATGACGACCTCAATTCCTAAGCTCTCCAATCTGTGCTAACAAGTGTCGGTCTCTCTCGTCAAGAACATAGCCACTGGATGCCGACTCAAGCGTCTGTAACTACGTTCGCCTTCCCCGGATGGTACTGCAACGAGATTCAAAATCCTTCATCAATTCCAGCCATATGCGGTGCCTCATATTCAGCTCCTTTTGCATGAAAACGTACTTCAAGCTTTTGTGGTCAGTGAATATTTTCACATGCTCTCCGTACAAGTAGTGTTTTCGTTTCTACAACTTCAGGCAAATATATGCTATACTGCAACTCTGCCCCTCTAGGTCGTGGGTGGGATAATTCTTCTCATGTGGTCGAAGCTGTCTGGATACGTATTCTATCACCTTTTTGTTCTGCTCTAGCACATACCCCAAGCCTTTCCCTGAAGCATCGCTATAGATAGAAAACCTGCCAGAACCGGATGGCAAC
This sequence comes from Iris pallida, assembly GCA_029216955.1. Taxonomy (NCBI): domain Eukaryota; kingdom Viridiplantae; phylum Streptophyta; class Magnoliopsida; order Asparagales; family Iridaceae; genus Iris; species Iris pallida. The sequence goes on from JANAVB010034218.1 coordinate 12,376,654, forward strand.
GTCAATATGGGAGCTGTCGTCAGCCTTTTCTTCAACTCATCGAACGCAGCCTGGCAGTCCTCTGTCCATACGGACTCTATGTCCTTCCGAGTGAGCCTAGTCATCGGCTCTGCAATTCGAGCAAAGTCATGTACGAACATTTTGTAGTACCCTGCCAATCCCAAGAAGCTTCGAATCTCAGCAACAAAAGTCGGAGTAGTCCATGACTCAACAGCAGCAATCTTCTTCTGGTCAACGGATATACCGTCTTCTGTCACCACATGCCCAAGGAATTCTACCTTGTCTAGGAAAAACTCGTACTTCGAAAGCTTCCCATAGAGTTTCTCCTTCCTGATGGTCTCCAGCACGATCCTCATATGCTCCTTGTGCTCCTCCAACGACTTCGAATAAATGAAGATATCGTCGATGAAGACCACTACGAATTTATCAAGGTATGGATGGAATACCTTGTTCATCAAATTCATGAAGACTGTTGGGGCATTGGTCAACCCAAACGGCATTACCATAAATTTGTACAGGCCGTACTTGGTCTGGAAGGTTGTCTTCGTAATATCATCTTTCTTCACTTTCACTTGGTGGTACCCCGACCTCAAGTCGATCTCCGAGAACACCCGTGCATCGCTCAACTGATTGGAAAGATCATTAATTCTTGATAGCGGGTATTTGTTCTTGATCGTCTTGTTATTCAAGGTCCGGTAGTCAATACACATACGCACCGTCCCGTCCTTCTTTGGAACGAACAACACTGGTGCACCCTAAGGCGACGAACTCGATCTAATGAACCCTTTCTCCAGTATCTCGTCGATCTGCGTCTTCAATTCCACGGCTTCTTTGTTGTTGATTTGTATACTCGTTGCGACTCTGGCTCCACGCCTGGCACAAAATTAATAGAAAACAACGTCTCTGTCTGGCGACAGCCCTGGTAGCTCCTCTGGAAATACGTCAAAAATTCTATAATGATGGGATGAGGTAGCTCCTTCTCCGCTACCATGGTCCTACAAATAGCGTCGCCACGCTGCTCTACGGCTCCTCTAGAGAACTCGAACACGGTCTCCCCCGACGGACTAAACATAACACATCCACGGTGATAATCGATGCTAGCAAAATGTTTACTCAACCAATCCATGCCGAGCACTATGTCAAAAATTGGAAGTGGCATTATGAGTAAACTAGTGCGCATTTCTCGACCTCCTATGGTAATGCGACGACCGACGCAAACATCCTTTACTAAGATGATGCCTCTGCCAGTTAAGATTTTATAAGTGCAGTCTAAAGGCTCAGATACAATACTATGTCTAAAGATAAAAGCTGTAGATATGAAGCTATGACTGGCGCCAGAATCGAATAAAGCAATAGCTGAAAAAGACTCAAGGAGAACAAAACCTGCTATCACATCAGGAGAGGCTAGTGTCTCCTCGACCGCCATGGTGTAAGCTCTACCCTGCTGCTGGTGTTGGACGAAGCGCTGCTGCTGTGGGGACAGGAGGCCTCTCTGCTGCTGGGGTATCGTGGGCTTCGTCGGTGCTCCCGGGGCATGAGCTACCATCTGTGCTGTATGACTCTGCACCGCTGGACACTCCCTCATCTGATGTACGCTCGAACCACAGAATAAGCATACTCCAAGTCATCTTCTGCATACCTCCCACGTATGTCTCGGCTTCCTACAATGGCTGCATATGGGAGTCGGCTGTCTCAGCTGATTCTGTTGGGAGGTAGGGGCTTTAGCTAAAGGCTGGTACTACTGCTGGAAATGGGGCTGTGGCTGCTATTGTGCCGCGGTCTTTCCTGGAACATTGGAACTCTTTGTCGATCCGGACTGGCAGTTGCCCCCTCCGTATGTGTCTCTACCTCTTTTCTGCTTGCGCTTCTGTTACTTCTTCTCTACGTCCTGTGCAACCTCAAGATCCTCTCGTATGTGGTGGCTTGGCTGGTGGCGATAGCTATGCGAATTTCATGTGATAGCCCCTTTATGAACTTCTTTGCCTTGGCTGCAGGGGTCAAGGCATCTGCGAAGCAACTGAGGCGGGAGAACTCGGTGGAGTACTCGTCGATGGAGAGGTTGCCCTGCTCCAGGCTCTCGAACTCATTCTCTAACTCTTCTTTGGCTGCATTGGGGTAGAACTTCGTCTTGAATAGCTCATTGAATTCTTCCCAAGTCACATCTGGGCGGTGAATCGAGGCTCGTCTCTATACCACGTGCAAGCGATGTCATAGAGCTACATGCTGGCTGTCTCGGCCTTCTTGTCTTCAGGAATTCGAGCCATCCGGAGATTACGATCCACGTTCTTCAACTAGTCGTCTGCGTAGAGGATCCCTTTCGTTCCTCTGAATTTTCTGGGCCTAAGGTCCATAAAATTTTTGGAAGTTCCGGGGCACAGCGGGGGGCCTCCCTAGTCTGAAGAGCCTCCCTCAGGGTATCACGGAAGATGTCAGCCTGCCGCATCTGGGAAGTGATGAGCTGCAGAAAAATCCTAAGGAGCGTAGCATTATCCAATGCAGGTGCTGGAGGCAAAACTGGTGCTAGCTGCTGGAAGGGTGCTGGTGGAGGAGTCGGCGGAGGAAACTGGAGAGGTGGTGGAATGTCATCACGACGAAATCTCAAAGTCTGCGGCTGGGGCGTCTCGCCTAGATAGGTGAAATGGCCTCCGTGGGTCGGTTGGGTTCCATTTGTGGAGGACCCGCCAACGGTTGCTGGGGTGTTCAAGGGAGCGGTGTTCCTGCCTTGAGAATCTATCTAGCTGCAACAAAAGTAAAATTATTAGTCGGTATGAAGATTCAAACATGATGTAGATCAAAGGAGTATTTGAGATCAAATGTGGAATTCAATAACAATTTTAAACATGTGGAGATGATACTTAAAGTCTACGCCTATTCGCAGGCCGCAGTAGTACATCTAAGTTGAGTACTACCACGAGTTTCGATGTTCTTTGCGAAAATTGGACCTGCATGGGCCACCATAAAACGTGTCACGACCCGCACCCAGTATTTGGGCAAGAGCCGCGGGCACGTCCAGCCTACGCCGCAGAGTCGACGGTAGTACACTGTCTAGTCATCTCCACATTTATAAAACAACCACGCAATTTATATGCATTTGCACAATTCAAACCACATCACGGAATAGTTCAAAACAAGATAAAATATATAAAGTATCATAGTTTGGAGAGAAGGATAAATGATTCTGACAAACTCCAACATAGATCAAAAGTATAAAGTGACATTGTCTCTAAAGATGAAAGTACTAAAGAACAGTCACAAACCCAACTCATGAGTCATAAAATAGAAATAACATCTAAAAATCTCAACTAATCCAGTCTGTGAGAATGCTAAATAAATCTCCTAGAAATCATCTATAGCAGGTAACTCTGTATAGGTAGCCTCCAGTTCGCCCTGTGCGCCAAAATCAGGATCTACAGTATGCTCATAATACGTAGTACAGAAACTTCTAACTCATCACCTAAAAATGTTGGTTATCCAGTCAGGAATGGAACAAGCACACAAACTGAAAAGCTATCCGCAACATAATAGATTTGACAGTGCATAAATAGCATATGTGGAATAAGCTAGAAGGTAAGCTAATGATAGAGTATATCTAGAATGAAAGCATGAATCGTTATGTCAATTAGAAAGAATGTAAAAGTATAGTGACATGGCAAATGGTGAAATATAAGGAAACAATAAAAGACAACTATCTAAGTGTGTTAAAATATCATTTTCGACATGTGAACCGCTAAGGGATAAATACGGCACCCTGCACGTGTCATGTGCAGCTGCTATCAGTCAAGATTAGACATATTGGGATGGAATGGGTAGTTCACACGTCTACTAAGATATTTTCCCGTCCCGACCAGTATACATGGGCCCAAACAAGTCACGAAACACAATGATAAAATAAGACAAGAACATGATAAATGGGGTCCATGATACTATTTCGTGTGTCCATCGTGTCATCAAAGCAAGGGCATATGTATAATATGTACTTAACAAGACTACAAGAATTGGAAGCAATCAGAGAGTGCACTTGCCTGTGGTCCGGAGCTGCAGGTACGGGTCAATTGCTGAGTCAACATCTCCACAACCTATATTATAAATTTTCATATTAATACATTATCAAAACTATCATGAATCTACTTATTTCTAGGTCTTATTCCATATGATGCTTAACCATCCATTTACTACCATATTAATTTCTAGGTTCATCTGCCTATACCCAATGACCACCATCATATGATCTCTAACTTTTACCTACCCTTGTCCTTATTCCTTATAACCCCTGCTTGCTAACCCACAATATTCATTGTCCTACTATCGTTTTGCAGTTTGGTATACACTGACCCCAATGCTAATCAAGCATTTATCCACTACTATAGTGTTTAGTCCTGAACTCACACACAAACTATTCTTGATTTCCACCTTTCTCTATTCATTTGTTTCTAACACCCTGTCAAGCTGGAATGCATCCTATACTAATTCCCTAGCTATATGTTGCTTGTTGAGTACCTGTATATACGGTTGGTCTTTGGACATAGGTACGTTGGTTTTTATACTCTTGGTCCAAACTTCTAATGACCATGTGCTGGAATCTAGTTCCCTCTATTGTTTCCTGGATACATGAGTTGTCACAGACCACATATCCTGTTCTGGCTTGAGGGTATCTCTTACCCTTGTTGTTTTACTTCTTCTGTCATACAGACAAGGAAAAATATCATTCCAGCCACAACTTATAGGAACTAATAGTCTCTCCTATTAATGGGGTTTCACTCAAGGTTCAAGTGCCTAACTGTTTGCAACTTATTGCAACTGGAAGGCTCACACTCGAACCTGCAACCTCTTGGAAGGATGTGTCTCACTCTAACCGCTCAATACACACACGCAAATATATATATATAGATATATATATATATATATATATATATATATATATATATATATATTAAAAATAGGTAATTGTGCCAAATGTTTCCATCGACAATCGGACCGCATGCCTCACCACTACCACTAGGTAAAGGATCTTAAGCGCACACACACGCACACACACACTATATATATTTTTATTTTTATTTTTTTACTATATATATATATATATATATATATATATATATATAATATTATATATATATATATATATATATATATATATAATCTCTACTATTATAATGCGGTATCTATATCATCATCCAAGTCGTATGCATATCATCATCCATTAAATAATAAGAAAATCAAATAATTTTAAAAAATTCTACCTATTGTATATGTATCTTTTCTTGTAGTTAAAAAATTCTAAAATCTTCTAACAGAATGAACATATAACAATCCTAAAATACTCAATAGTCAAATTATATTTAAATTAAGTACATAGTATTGTCTAACTAAACATATATCCAAAATTCTAAAAAAAATCTATAAAAAATCAGAATTAAAATATATTGAAATTATATTTAAAATCTCGATATAATTTAATTTTTATCTAAATTTCATGATATCATAATTTTTGTATGTACGACGTGTTACGTGATCAGTCTTTATCTTTTTTCTCTACTATTATAATAATGCTTAGAAACAACTAAAAAATGAGTTGTCCAAACGGGTATGTATATCCTCACCTACTGTAAAAAATTTCTAAAATCCTTCAAACTATCGCAGTCGTTTGAATATTCTCACGTATAAAAAAAAAACCTAAAATTCTTCTAAGTATATCAACATATATTAACTATAAACATATGTATGACAAATTCAAACTAAAATATATTAAATTTCAAATCATATTTTAACTAACTACATATTATTATCTAAACATGTATCCAAATTGTAAAAACATATATAAAACAAATTTTGATTGAAATCATATTTAAATCAATTTAATATAATTTATAACTTTATCTATTTTTTTAATAATATCATATAATTTTTTTTATGTGCGAATGACTCGACTATACTATTATAGAAGAAAAAAGTAAAATTTTTCTAACTACCGCGTATGTATATCTTATCTACGTAAGAAAAAAAATGTAAACTTTTTATTGATAAACATATATCCAAAACCTATAAATATATCTAAACAATTATAATTAAAAGATATTAAATATTCAAATTATAATTAAACCACATATTGAAAGTTTTGATAGCGTGTCTATTAAAAATCATTATTAAAAAATATTTAAATTATATTTAATATAACTAAAATTTCTATCTAATTAATTAAAATAAATTCAATAATCAAATTATAACTAGATCATAATATCCAAAGTTTTGAAAACATGTCTATAGCAAATCCTAATTTAAAAAAATATATATTTAAATTATATTTAAAATTTCTATACAATTTTTTTGATAATATAAGACTAATTATTTTTTCGGTATGTGAACATGACTAATATATATATATATATATATATATATATATATATATATATATATATATAAACACACGTCCGACGGCTTCAGTTCGAGTAGTTGGATTGTGTCACGACCCGCACCCGCTAAAAGGGCACGTGACGCGACAACGCCCAGCCCTCACCGGAAAAACGGCGTGGAACGCTGTGGATTTTCTAGTCTGACAACAGTTTATATATATAACAAAACCTGTCAAGAATATGGTCAACTCCGAACGGAGGAAGGCAAATGAATATATATCAGTGCTCAATCACAACTCTAAGATGATAAGTAAAGACTGAAAGATAAAGACAACAAGACGATAAAATATAACCTGTCAAGTCCACATACAAATAATATACAAGTCCAGTCTATATACAGTCCAAAAGTAACTGGAGACAAAGTCCAGTACAAAGACCTACTCTAACTAAACAAGTGGTATGGTCTCGTCAGGCGGAGCTACGCCCTGCGGGACCAAGTCTAGGCCCACTACGTCGTCCGGACCGTAGTAGGTACTGCAATCCCCATCGGCATCTGTATATTTTATCAAACAGTCCAGTCAGGATGGAACGAGTACATATATCTCATAACAGATCTCAGATAGAATAAAAGCTATAAGACTGTAATAGAGCATATACAATGAATCAGGAGGTACATGTAGTATCATGGCATGTAAGCGTAAAGCTAGAGCTAGAACAAGAAAGTAGAACTGAATCATGGCATGTACCAAATTAAGGTAAGCTATATATCCAATGTGGGTGAGTAGTAGTTTCAGCTTGTGATCGGCTTGGGTACCTGTCAAGAATCGGCCTGGCAAGTCATAAGTGCGGTATGACTCACACTGTTGGGAATGCGGGATGGATCTGATCACAGGATACGCTACTACTCCCCCTACCCCAACTGGTAGAATGGATCCAAACAGGACATGTCACTGCATGGGATTCTAATGAGAAGTAGCTAGCCTTCTCTAGAATCAGTGACCACATATTGAGCAAGAGCTACAAGGGAGCTTGCACAATACATCCCAACCTAAGAAGGAGAAAAACATCTCTCGTCGGGATCCAAGAATACCAATCGTGAGAACCATGTGTCGGGAATAAGTATATCAACTAAGTACATGAATCATAATAGTTATCATAAATTGGGAATAAGTATCAGAGAATGTACTCGCCTGTAAGATGATAAATATGTCGACCGGATCAACTGCAGTGTCTCGAGGACCTATAGAGAACAGACGTATCAATACATGTTTAGGAAGCAAAGTTAAATCAAATTAAATCCTATTTAGTCATTCTAGGTCAAGACATGTCTAGTCGGGTCAATCTTGGTCATGGGAGAACATGGACGTCAATCCGAATCAAACTAGGTCGAAACTGGCTTACCGTTGACTTTTGGTTAAACGGGTCAACTCTGGTCAACTCTAGATCAACCCTAGGTCACTGGTGACTATAGTTGACTTTAGTCAACTGTCCAAGTTAAAGGAATTTGGAACTAAATTGGGTAAAGTGTTGACCCATAGTTGACTTTAAGTCTAAAAAGTCAACCGTGGTCAACCGGGGTCAAACTAAGTTTAGATGGCTAATTCTACTCATTACCAACCTCTACAACCCATATCCAAGTATCTTGGACTTGGAAACTCAAATCTTGGCCATGGGCCAATTTCCTATTTTACCCTTTTTAAGGATAAAATTCTACCTTCGGCGATTATCTAGTTAGCCTACCTACGCTTGATATTGACCCGTACTCCCTAGGGTAGTAGGGTACTAGCTATAGGTTCGTTATCTACCAAAATACCTAGATAAAGTGGACGTCTAGTCACCTTACGGCCCGTTGCAGATATCTTGAATATTTCAAGATACGCACTGATACGGCGCGATACCGGCGCCCTACGACCCCGATTCCCACTCGGGAGCCTACCCCAAAATCTAATTCACATAACCTAGGCCTACGTCAAGTTTCATCGCGATCCGATACTCCGGGCTCAAATTTCCCTCTAACTCGATTCCCCTATTTTCTACTTCCCTTTCTACTTCTCTTTTTCCTTCTACTTCTATTCTTTCTAATTTTTCCTCCTTCTAATCTCCTTATTCCTTTCCCTCTTCCTATTCTTTCCTTCTCCCTATTCTTCCTCTAATTTCTTCCTATTCTAATCTTCTAACTCTTTCCCTTTAATCTCTCTCTTATTTCTTCTAACTTTTTCAACTTTTCCTTAACTTCTTCTAACCTTCTTCACTCTACTTTCATTTCCCTCTCTAAACATTATATATATATATTATATATATATATATATATTATATATATATATATATATATATATATATATATTATATATTATATATATATATATATATATATATATATATATATACATCCATAATATATCTAGGTAGGGGGGTTTAAGGGGGTTAAATGGGTGAAAAGGGGGGTAGCTGCTGCTATGCAGCTGCTGCTGTGGCTCCTGCCACTGTTGCTGCTGTGGCTCCTGCCAGCTGCTGCTGCAGCAAGCAGCAGCTGCTGCGGCTGCCCTCTGATTCTTTTCTTCTATCTCCTCTTCCACTTCTCTACTTCTCTTATATATATATTATATAATATATATAGATATATATATATATATATATATATATATATATTTATATATATTAATATCTCCACTACTCACACCCTCATCTACATACCTCAATACACACACACACACACTCTCCATATACATATATATACACACACACACACACACATATATATATATATATTAAACACATACAATATATATAATATATATAATAGAACACATACACACACACTCTCACAAACACACACAAGCTCACTCACACTCTCACACACTCATGACACAAACCCACCACTACATTCCTACAACACACACAAATACATATATACATATAATATATATATATATATATATATAATATATATTATATATATATATATATATATATATATATACCACCTAATATAAATAACCCCTAAAAATCTTAACCTAGATTATTAGGAAACCTACAAAATTTAGGGGCAAAGTGTAGAGAATTTCATCCTCTCCAATTATGTGAAGACATAAAGCAAAGAGAAATAAATAGAGGATTTAAATGCATACCTAGGTTCTTGGAGAGAGAGAGAGAGCTTGGAAAGAAAAGATTTTGAAAGAGAGAGAGAGAGACTTAATGAAGAAGTAAAGGGGGGGGGTCTTCACTTGGCCGGCCATGGCTATTTGGGGTTATTGGGTTGGGGATCCACTAAGCCCCAACCCATTAAGCTTAGTTTGGTTTGGTTTGAAATCGGTTTGGTTCGGTTCGTTTCGGTTTAGATTAACTAACTAAATTAGCCTCTAAATGACTAATTAAGTCATGGAAGAGGGTTAAAGATTTCTAGCCTAATTATGATGGTATGTGGGCCAAGCCCAGCTATAGTGGGGTCCCACTAGGGTCCAGGCTACCCGGGTCTCCAAATTGAGTCCGAATTGGTAAAATTCAAACCGACTCAAATTCCTAAAAATCATATAAAATTCCTAAAATATTATAAAACTTGAAAATGACGAAAATACCCCTAATTTGAAAACTGGGGGTGACAAATCTACCCTCCTTAAAAAATTTCGTCCTCGAAATTGAATGAACTAACACAGCAATCATGAATTGAACAAGGAAAGAAAAAGAAAGAATTTACCTCAAGGCTCGAAGAGATATGGGAATCGCTCCCGCATGTCGTCCTCCCTCTCCCAGGTGGACTCACCTGGAGAGTGGTGTCTCCATGCAACGCGAACCAAGGGAATGACCTGGTTCCGGAGCACCTTCTCTCTTCGGTCCAAGATCTCGACCGGCTTCTCTGGATAGCTGAGTGTCGGTCCCACCTCGATCTCGGAGTGGTCTAAGACGTGACTGGGATCTGCCACGTACCGTCTCAGCTGCGACACGTGGAACACACTGTGCACTCCCTCTAGCGCAGGCGGTAACTCCAGTCGGTAAGCCACTGCCGACCCTGCCCAGGATACGGAATGGTCCGATGTATCGTGGACTAAGCTTCCCGCCGCCACCAAAACGAATCGTGCCACGCGTCGGAGAAATCGCAGAAAGACAAGATCATCAACCTAGAACAAAACACAAGACTTAGAGCTTGATCTAAAACAATCACAATCAGACTCAAATACTAGAAAAATCAAATTATACCTCAAACTCCAATGGCCTCCGGTGGCTATCGGCCCAATGCCGCTGCCTATCCTGCGCCACCCGAAGTCTATCTCTGATAACCCTGACCTTCTCTGCAGCATCCACCACCATCTCAGGGCCAAGCAAAACCCTCTCACCGACATCATCCCAAGACAAGGGAGTACGGCACCTCCGTCCGTATAGAGCCTCGAAAGGTGACATCTCTATACTGGCTTGGTAGCTGTTGTTGTAAGCAAACTCTACCAAGTGAAGGTGGTCCTCCCAAGATCCCCGAAGTCCAAGACACAGGTACGCAGCATATCCTCGAGGGTCTGAATCGTCCTCTCCGACTGCCCGTCTGTCTGGGGGTGGTATGCGGTACTGAACTTGAGCGATGTGCCCAAGCTAAGCTGCAAACTCCGCCAGAAGTGGGAAGTGAATCGGCTGTCCCGATCCGAGACTATACTCACTGGAACCCCGTGTAATCGGACTATCTGCCGACGTACATCTCGGCCAACCTCTCCGTCGACAAACCCACTTTGAAAGGCAAAAAGTGGGCCGATTTGGTCAATCGATCAACAATGACCCAAATCGCATCCTTCCCTCCTGGAGAGCGGGAAGCCCAGATACAAAGTCCATAGTGATATGCTCCCACTTCCACTCAGGGGGTAGTGGCTGGAGCAATCCACCGGGTCTCTGCCTCCCGGCCTTCACCTGCTGGCACACCAAGCATCTCGAAACGAACTGAGCCACCTCACGTTTCATGCCATACCACCAAACATGCTGTCTCAAGTCTCTATACATCTTGTTGGCTCCGGGATGCATAGAGTACTGAGAACGGTGCGCCTCCTGAAGAACCTCCCCGAAGTCCTCCGCTCGGCACGCACAATCTGGTACCATGCCTCAACGACCCATCCCCTGCTATAGAGAACTCATCCAACAGCCCTCTGGACCTGCTCCCTGATGACCTCAGAGCCTCATCCTCAAACTGAGCTGCCCTGACTCTCCATCAGCTCGACTGCACCTGAGACCCCACATCTGCGCCTCGAACCCAGGAACTATCACCTCTATGCCCAAGCTCTCCAGATCTGCCAGAAGGTGACGATCCATCGTCAAACACATGGCCACGGGATACCTGCTCAAAGCATCCGCGACCACGTTGGCCTTCCCGGATGGTACTGCAAGGATATATCAAAATCCTTCATCAGCTCTAACCATCGCCTCTGCCTCATATTCAGCTCCTTCTGGGTAAACACGTACTTCAAGCTCTTGTGATCTGTATAGATCTCAACGCTCTCCGTACAGATAGTGTTTCCACAGCTTCAAAGCAAAGATGACCGCTGCCAGCTCCAGATCGTGGGTAGGGTAATTCCTCTCATGAGGACGTAACTGCCTAGATGCATAGGCAATACCTTCCCGTGCTGCTGAAGCACACAACCCAAACCCCGTCCTGAAGCATCACTGTAGATCGTATAACCACCAGATCCAGATGGCAGCGTCAAGATAGGAGCTGTAGTCAACCTCGCCTTCAGCTCCTCGAAGGCGGCCTGGCACTCATCGGACCAAACAAACTCCTCGTCCTTCCTGGTAAGGCGGGTCATCGGCTGGGCAATCCTGGAAAAGTCCTGCACGAACCTCCGGTAGTAACCTGCCAGACCCAGAAAACTCCGAACCTCTGCTACTGAGCTCGGCGTAGACCAGGACTCCACTGCAGAAATCTTCTTCGGATCCACTGAAATCCCCTCGCCAGAGACAACATGGCCTAGGAACTCCACGCGATCCAAGAAGAACTCGCACTTGGACAGCTTCCCATACAGCTGCTCCCTCCTGAGAGTGTCCAACACAATCCTCAGGTGCTCCTCGTGCTCCTCTGGTGTCTTCGAATAGATGAGAATGTCATCAATGAAGACCACCACGAACTTGTCAAGGTACTGGTGAAATACCTTGTTCATCAAGTTCATGAATACCGGGGCGTTGGTCAACCCAAACGGCATGACGGTATACTCATACTGGCCATAGCGGGTCCGAAAGGCAGTCTTCGGAATGTCATCCCGCTTCACCTTCAGCTGATGGTACCCGGTACGCAAGTCGATCTTCGAGAACACCCTCGCCGCTCAACTGGTCGAACAAGTCATCAATCCTCGGCAAAGGATACTTGTTCTTGATGGTAAGGTTGTTGAGCGCCCTGTAATCAATGCACAGACGTACCGTACCATCCTTTTGGGGACGAAAAGAACTGGCGCGCCCCAAGGTGAAGAACTAGATCGAATAAAGCCCTTGTCCTCCAGCTCGTCGACCTGTCTCTTCAGCTCCGCTAACTCACTGTTGTTGATTCTATAGACGTGCTGGGAGATAGGCTCAGCACCCGGCACTAGATCTATAGAAAACTCAACATCACGATCTGGCGGCATCCCGGGCAGCTCCTCGGGAAAGACATCCAAGAACTCAGCAATGAGTGGATGTGGCACACACGGCCCCGCCAACAACGCTCCGCAGAATCCATCTCCCTGCTCCTGCACCCCTGGTGAACTCATACTCCGGCTCTCCCGGCGGCCTAAATAGAATCCTGCCCCCTCTGCAGTCGATGCTAGCGTGGTGCATGCTCAACCAATCCATACCGAGTACCACATCGTAACTCGGAAGTGGCATTACGAGCACACGCACTCAGCTCCCGGCCTCTCAAAGAAACTCTGCCCCTTGCAAACATTATTAACTAGGATGATGCCATTCCCAGTCATAATCTTGCAAGTCCTACCCAGATATTCAGCAATAATATTGTGCCTAAGAGCAAAAGAAACAGACACAAAACTGTGCGTAGCACCAGAATCAAATAAGGCCAAAGCTGGAAAAGAATCGAGCAGAATAGAACCTGCGACAACATCCGCAATAGGCTCCATCTCCTCGGCTGCAAGAGCAAAGGCTCTACCCTGACCACCCCTCTGCTGGCGGTGCTGAACAAACTGCTGCTGAGTCGGAAGCGGACCTCGCTGCTGAACTACCGGCACACTAGCTGGTGCCCTCTGAACGGTGCCCTCTGAGCAGCTCCAGTAACACGGGGTTCTTGGGACACTCCCGCATCTGATGCCCAGCGGCACCGCAAAAGAGACACAGCCCCAGTCTCCTCCTACAGAACTCGAAGAGGTGACCGGGCTTCTTGCAGAAGTGGCACGGTGGATCATCCTGCCCCGGACGCTGCTGACCCTCTGGACAGACGCTCTGGCCTGCCCCTGCTGCTGGTGATGCTGGAACGCTGATGCTGAAGCTGAGGGCGCTTAGCAGCCCTGCGCTGCTACTGGCCCCTGAAAACAAATCTCGATCCCTCTTCGGCTTCAAGCCCCACTCCCTCTCCACCTTCCGAGCCTCGCATAAACCTCTGCATATGTCGCATAGAAGGAAGGGATCAGGATCTTGATATCCCATGTCAATCCCTCCCGGAAGCGTCCGCTCGGATCACCGGGTCACTCACCATGTACTCGGCGTATCGGCTCAGCCGGCCGAACTCGCCGCATACTCCTCTACGGTCATACGCCCTGCTGCAGGTTCTGGAACTGCACCGAGGCGATCTTGTCGTGGAAAAGAACTTCTCTCTGAACAGGGCCCGAAACTCAGCCCAAGTATGGCCCTCTCCTGCAAGAGCCGGCTCGTTCCGGAACCATGTCCGGGCAATATCTAACAACTGCAACCCAACCGCCTCGACCTTCAGGTCGTCTGCCAGGCGGCAGGCCCTCATCTGGCGCTCGATATCCTCGAGCCAGTCATCAGCATAAATAATGCCCTCAGTCCCCTTGAAATCCCTCGGACCAAGCTTCTTGAAAGCCTGGATATCCCCGATCTTCGGCTGTGCTGCTGCTGAACCTCCCTCTGTGGAGCCCCACGCTCCACTGCCGCCATAGCCAACCTGTGTGCATCCTCCATGCCCTGGCGCATGGCCTCTGTCTGCCTCAACTGAGCCTCGTGCTGGGCCCGCTGGGACTCCAGCACCTGGTGAAAGAACGCTAGCATCTGCCCCATGTCTGGGCAGAGAAGGCAATGGAGGAATAGCTCCCATCATCACCGGAGGAGTCCCCTGCTGAGGAGGAAGAACGCCCCCGGCAGCTCCCGCTGTAGCCCCCGGCACTACGGGAAGAGCACCCGCAATGGCCCCAGGGACGGTCATCGAGAGCTGGAGGAGTACCCCGAGAGCCCCAACAGAAGTCCCATCAGCCGGGGAAGTGACCGGAGCCTGTCCGCCAGAGGTGGCAGACCTCTCCGTCTCCCCGTGCTCCTCGCCAGGAGAATGAGTCATCACTATCCTGGAGACAAATTGAAAAGAAGATATCAATATGGCACATGAAGGCAATATCAAAGGAGGACAGCTAGAATGCAGTAAATCAATATCAAAGACGGTAAGCAAGATAAGCAAGGAAAGATCCTACTGTGATTGAGCACTCTTAGCCTACTACTCCTATGTGTAACACAGGCTCGTAGTCAACACTCTAAGACGAGTGCCGCTACGACATCGCACTAATTGCGACTTCAGGACCTGCGTGGGCCACCACTAAAACGTGTCACGACCCGCACCCGCTAAAAGGGCACGTGACGCGACAACGCCCAGCCCTCACCGGAAAAAACGGCATGGAACGCTGTGGATTTTCTAGTCTGACAACAGTTTATATATATAACAAAACCTGTCGAGAATATAGTCAACTCCGAACGGAGGACAAGCAATGAATATATATAAGTGCTCAATCACAACTCTAAGATGATAAGTAAAGACTGAAAGATAAAGACAACAAGACGATAAAATATAACCTGTCAAGTCCAAATACAAATAATATACAAGTCCAGTCTCTAATACAGTCAAAAGTAACTGGAGACAAAGTCCAGTACAAAGACCTACTCTAACTAAACAAGTGGTATGGTCTCGTCAGGCGGAGCTACGCCCTGCGGGACCAAGTCTAGGCCCACTACGTCGTCCGGACCGTAGTAGGTACTGCAATCTCCCTCGGCATCTGTATTTTATCAACAGTCCAGTCAGGATGGAACGAGTACATATATCTCATAACAGATCTCAAGATAGAATAAAAGCTATAAGACTGTAAATAGAGCATATACAATGAATCATGGAGTGTACATGTATGTATCATGGCATGGTAAGCTGTAAGCTAGAGCTAGAACAAAAATAGAACGGGATCATGGCATGTACACAAATCAAGGTAAGCTATATATCCAATGTGTGTGAGTAGTAGTTTCAGCTTGTGATCGGCTTGGGTACCTGTCAAGAATCGGCCTGGCAAGTCATAAGTGCGGTATATGACTCACACTGTTCGGGAATGCGGGATGGATCTGATCACAGGCTACGCTACTACTCCCCCTACCCCAACTGGTAGAATGGATCCAAACAGGACACGTCACTGCACGGGATTCTAATGAGAAGGTAGCTAGCCTTCTCTAGAATCAGTGACCACATATTGAGCAAGAGCTACAAGGGAGCTTGCACAATACATCCCAACCTAAGAAGGAGAAAACATCTCGTCGGGATCCAAGAATACCAATCCGTGAGAACCATGTGTCGGAATAAGCATATCAACACTAAGTACATGAATCATAACAGTTATCATAAATTGGGAATAAGTATCAGAGAATGTACTCGCCTGTAAGATGATAAAATATGTCGACCGGATCAACTGCAGTGTCTCGAGGACCTATAGAGAACAAGACGTATCAATACTATGTTTAGGAAGTAAAGTTAAATCAAATTAAATCCTATTTAGTCATTCTAGGTCAAGACATGTCTAGTCGGGTCAATCTTGGTCATGGGAGAACATTGGAAGTCAATCCGAATCAAACTAGGTCGAAAACTGGCTTACCGTTGACTTTTGGTCAACGGGTCAACTCTGGTAACTCTAGGTCAACTCTAGGTCAACCCTAGGTCACTGGTGACTAATAGTTGACTTTTAGTCAACTAAGTTAAAGGAATTTGGAACTAAATTGGGTAAAGTGTTGACCCATAGTTGACTTTTAGTCTAAAAAGTCAACCGTGGTCAACCGGGGTCAAGATAGGTTTAGACGGCTAATTTACTCATTACCAACCTCTACAACCCATATCCAAGTCCATCTTGGACTTGGAAACTCAAATCTTGGCCATGGGCCAATTCCCTATTTTACCCTTTTTAAGGGTAAAATTCTACCTTCGGCGATTATCTAGTTAGCCTACCTACGCTTGATTTTGACCCGTGCTCCCTAGGGTAGTAGGGTACTAGCCTATAGGTTCGTTATCTACCAAAATACCTAGATAAAGTGGACGTCTAGTCCACCTTACGGCCCGTTGCAGATATTGAATATTTCAAGATACGCACTGATACGGCGCGATACCGGCGCCCTACGACCCCGATTCCCACTCGGGAGCCTACCCCAAAATCTAATTCACATAACCTAGGCCTACGTCAAGTTTCATCGCGATCCGATACTCCAGGCTCAAATTCGCCCTCTAACTCGATTTCCCCTATTTTCTACTTCCCTCTTCTACTTCTCTTTTTCCTTCTACTTCATATTCTTCTAATTTTTCCTCCTTCTAACTCTCCTTATTCCTTTCCCTTCTCTTCTTTCCTTTCCCTATTCTTCCTCTAATTTCTTCCTATTCTAATCTTCTAACTCTTTCCCTTCTAATTCTCTTTCTTATTTTCTTCTAACTTTTTCAACTTTTCCTTAACTTCTTCTAACTAATTCCTTCACTCTACTCTTCATTTCCCTCTCTCTCTCTCTCTCTCTCTCTCTCTCTCTCTCTCTCTATATATATATATATATATATATATATATATAATATATATATATATATAGGTAGGGGGGTTTAAGGGGGTTAAATGGGTGAAAAGGGGGTAGCTGCTGCTAATGCAGCTGCTGCTGTGGCTCCTGCCACTGCTGCTGTGCTGCCCTCTGATCTTCTTCTTCTTCTTCTATATCCTCTTCTTCTCTACTTCTTTTATATATATATATATATTATATATATATATATAGATATATATATATATATATAGATATATATATATATAGATAGATATCTATATATCTATCTATCTTCATATATACATATATATCCATACATCTATCTCCACTCACACCCTCATACTATACCTACACATACACACACACACCACACATCCCTATACATATATATACACATACACACACTCTCACAACACAACAAGCTCACTCACACTCTCACACACTCACATGACACAAACACCACCGCCACCATTCCCTACACACCACAATACATATAATATATTATATATATATATATATATATATATATATATATATATATATATATATTATATATATATATATATATATATATATATACCACCTAATATATAAATAACCCCTAAATAAATCTTAACCTAGATTATTAGGAAACCTACAAAATTTAGGGGCAAAGTGTAGAGAATTTCATCCTCTCCAATTAATGTGAAGACATTAAAGCAAAGAGAATAAATAGAGGATTTAAATGCATACCTAGGTTAGGTTCTTGGAGAGAGAGAGAGAGAGAGAGAGAGCTGGAAAGAAAAAAATTTTGAAAGAGAGAGAGAGACTTAATGAAGAAGTAAAGGGGGGGGGGGGGGGGGGGGGGGGGGGGGTTGGTCTTCACTTGGCCGGCCATGGCTATTTGGGGTTATTGGGTTGGGGATCCCTAAGCCCCCAACCCATTAAGTTTAGTTTGGTTTGGTTTGAAATCGGTTTGCTTCGGTTCGTTTCGATTTAGATCTAACTAACTAAATTAGCCTCTAATGACTAATTAAGCCATGGAAGATGGGTTAAAGATTTCTAGCCTAATTATGATGGTATGTGGGCTAGAAGCTAGTATGGGGGTCCCACTAAGGTCCAGGCTACCCGGGTCTCCAAATTGAGTCCAAATGAGTCCGAATTGGATAAAATTTAAACCGACTCAAATAAATTCCTAAAATCATATAAATCAAATAAAATTCCTAAAATATTATAAAACTTGAAAATGACGAAAATATTCCTAATTTGAAAAGGGGGTGACAGATTGGGGGGAGGGGGGTGCGGCTCCTGGTTGAGCTGTCCCGGGGTCGAGCCCTCCTTTCGCCCGGGAGCTCGGTGGCTATGCCACAGTCCCGAGCCGACCGAAAATGGACATATATATATATAATATAATATTATATATATATATATATATATATATATATATATATATATATATATATATATATACACACACAGTCTTACGTGCGTGCACGTTGCACGTATAAAAAATCTATGATTATTAAAAAATAGAAAAAATTTAAACTATATAAAAATATTTTAAATATGTTTGAATATATGTTAATTAGGATTTATTATAGATATGTTTTTAGAATTTTGATATATGTTTAGTTAGTAATATCATGTACTTAGTTTAAATATAATTTGAATATTGAATATTTTATGATTTGTTATATGTAAGGTAGCTAGAAGAATTTTAGATTTTGTTAACGTGAAAAAATACAGACGCAATAGTTTGAGTATTATTATTATTATTATTATTATTATTATTATTATTCGGCTTGAAAATGGCTCAAAACTGAGCTGTCCAAGCTTTATATCAGGCACTACACGTAACAAAGAAAATTGAATCGTTATAATTGACTACCATCATGTCTTATGTATTTCATAAAAATAATTTAAATCCTAATATAAAAATAATATTAAATTATTATGACTATTAAAGAATATCAAAATTTTTATAAACATATATAACAAATCAAATTTAAAATGTATTTAAAATTAAAATATATTTATACTAACTACATGGTATTATCTAAACATATATCAAATGTTATACCGAGAATAATTTTTTAAAGTATATTTAATATTTAAACTAATTATATGGTATTATCTAAACATATCCAAAGTTCGAATTTATTTTTTTAAGATTTTCTTATGCACATGCATTGCAGGTGCACCCTACAAGTATTGTTTAATGGAGGATATGATAAGGCTTGGATGAACTAATTTTTGAGTTGTTTTCAAGCCATATTATCTCTACTCTATAAGAAGGTTTGAAAATGGTTAACTGTCTAAACCATATATATATGTATATACTCATGTAATTAAAAATTAAAAATTTAAATAAATTTAGCTAATTATTTAATTATTAATATATTAATTTTAGTTAAACTTCTCTAACTAATTTGGTTACGCTGAAAGATATTATCTAACTAGGGGGGTTCCATTCAAGAGGGCCTGTATTTAATTTATTTTTTCAATATTTTTTTGTAGGAGCCCGCAATGCACATGCAAATTATTAGTAATATATAGATTTTTTTTTTGTTTTGTTTTTTATACCAGCACGTGCGGGTTCAGTTAAATCGTGTGTCTCCCTGTACATAATTTTTAGCCAGTCGTCATATTGTTTCGGACTCTTCGTGCGGATCTTATCCGCACTGGCTTTGTCATCATTGTCCCACACGCACACCTCGCACACTCCGCGCGCTCCAGAGCTCCACGAAACGGCCGACGTTTTTCAACGTCCGCAACTCAACGCTTCGCTTTGCCCACTACGTCGAAGACGCCCCCGACGCCTACGACAGTCGATGCCGTCCAACCACCCGTTCTATGCGCACGACGTTACGACGTTTTCTCGACGTCTTTACAGCGCCATACGACGAGCCGCGTGATCGGCATTCGTTTATACCCATAGTAGAAGGGCAGGCTCATCATCGTCCAGTAATAGATAGATTCCTATACAATAATAATAAGAAAGAATATTCTTTATTTAATATATTATATTGCAAGCCACACATAAATATTTATTTAATCTGTTTAAAAAAATTATTAGGTGCCACGTGTGACAAAGATAAATTAAAAAAAAGGGAAAATAATAATAATCACATCCTACTTCAACTGGTGACACTTGGAATTTTGCTCCTAAATTCAGTCCAGCCGTGTAACCTATCTAAACCCTAATTATTTTTTTACTGCTACAAATCTCAACCT
Organism: Iris pallida; assembly: GCA_029216955.1. NCBI lineage: Eukaryota > Viridiplantae > Streptophyta > Magnoliopsida > Asparagales > Iridaceae > Iris > Iris pallida. Next base: position 12,397,155 of record JANAVB010034218.1, read on the forward strand.
AGTAATAATAATAACAATAATATTATCTTCCTTTTATTTACCTATCACTACGGATTTCTTCCCAATCCCTATGAACAAATCATTACTATAACTCTTCAAAAAAATTCCTCTCCTGCTCATAAAAATCCATAATTCTCTGTTCTTCTTCCTTTTTCTTCTTCTTCGATCATCATCAATGGAGATGGCTCTGCAACTGCAGGGCCCACTCTACGGAGTACAGCTCAAAATCAAGCCAGCACTCCAGCCCTTCTCCAAAGTAAGGATCTCTGCGACGATTTCTTTATGGGTCTTTGGGAAAGATTCGATCTTTGTAGATTCTTATGTCAAAATCCGAGATTTACGATATGATCATGCTGTTGGTTTTTCTTTTTATATGTATGGAGTATAATGCGGCATACTGCTCTATATTTAGTTTGAAAAAGAGTAATTGTGTTGGTAGCATGTTGATTTAAGTATTACCAAGGATTAACCGGAAATATTCTTTTTTTTTTTTTTTTTTGCATAATCTCCTAATCCTTTATGTGTTTTGCTTTAATTACGATCAGAATTAATTTTATGTTAAAGATACGATCTTTGTAGATTTCTGTTGTAAAAATTCAAGCTTTATAATTATGTTCCTGGTTTTGTCTCTGTATTGAGGTGACAATGGAGTTGGTAATTTAGTCCCACGTCGGGTAGGAGGTGGGACCATGAGGTGTAGATAATTGAGTTGGTTCGGACCTTACATGAGAATTCCCTTTTAAGGCATATGGGCCGAGTCCAATATCGCATCTCATAGACCAACTCCGGTTTGGGTCACATCGCGTTCCCAACACATAGGTACTTTAATGTTGGAAGGATTTGATCTATATAGGTTTATATTGTTAAGGTTCAAGATCTATGATTGGGTTCATGGATTTGTTACTTTATATGAAATCATTGTGTTCTGTCTGAAATCACTGCGATTGTGATTCTGAAATCAACCACCGTGTTTCTGAAATCTGGATTGACTTACCCCCCTCATGTGGGTTTATAGAGAGAGTTAGCTCGAGTTTATTTACTTATAATTGTTTCCCTATAATACCTTCTATATATTCTGCTAGAATTTGTTTACTGGGAATTGAAATTGTATAATCTGAAGACACAATATTGAGAACAACTTTGCTTTCATACTTATGATAAAGTTCTTTATTTTAAAGTGAAAGCGTTGATCAGCAGAAAGTTATTGTTGTTAATCATCCATATATGCAATTTTGTTATTATAGACCTATATCAGTTCTTTTTGTAGCTGTTAATCATCCCTATATGCCTGTCGACCGTGCAAGATGACTACAATTAATAGATAGATTGATGTGTTGGAGTTTATCCATACAAGTTTGAACATTCCCCTCTTAATCAGGAAGTGTTAGAATTTGGTTATAGTTGGGGTATTTTATGTATTGAGTAGATAGTGCTGAGCATTGACTTCATGCTTGCTTGACTTTTTGTTTTTTGTATTTCTTATTTTGGGCTTCGAAATTCCACTATTTATTCTGAATCTTCTGATAGTTCTGTTGGCTCTTCTATCTATTATTCACCATGCAAGGTACTGAGAATTATAGGTTGTACTTTCAGTATACTATTCACTTGTAGTATCATATATGTGAATTATGGAGAGTACTTTCTTCAAAATTGACTACACTGAACTAGAGTTTGTTTTTGTAAGATGCTGACTTGTTTATTTCCATTTTTCTTAGTCTTTACTGTGGAGTCAAGCTTTTGGAGGAATCAGGGCTACAATTGTATGGCTGCAAGTTCAGGCAAGCTGAGAAGTGAAAGATATTTGCCTTTTTTTTTTCTTCCATTTTATTTGAATTGTATTTTCTTTTCAGACTATTCGAGAAGGCGACAAAGAAAGAGTGCAACCCCCAAGCTTAAAGTTTCTAATCCCAAAGGGTTTGCGCCAAAACCACAGGCAGGAACAAGCACCCAAAAGAAAGATCAAAGTCGTACTGAAGAAAAAGTTGTTGATGACTCAGGAAAATCCAAGCTTGATATACAATCAAGCATTTCAAGCAGCACAGTGGAAAGGAGAGTGGAGACACTTGAAGAAGCAGAAGAAGATAATAATGATGTTGAGTGTACTTTTGATGAACAAGCTTCTGCAAAAGTTCCTTCGACACCTTTTAGTAAGGTTGAAAAGCATAGGCAAAAAGCTGACCTTGAGGAAGATTGGAATGGTTTAGGAACACATCAGGGAGTGATATCCCCTGGTGACGAAAGCATCACAGAGTTGGAGAGAAGGAATGAACTAGAAGTTATTACAGGTGATGCACGTCGTACTGAAATTAATCAGCGGACTACTAGTCTCTTTGTCAGTTCATCTGATGTCAAATCAAGTAAACCAGGCGCATTGGATGACATTGAGTATACTCAGGATCAAGTAGGCAGGACAAAGTTAACAGGAGAAGACTCACTTGTAGCTGATTGCATGAAGGAAGATAAAGAACTGAAGGCTGAGAGAGACGTGGATATATGTGAGGCTGAGGAGTCATTGCTGAAACAGAAGGAACATGTGGATCTGCAAGCACAAAGGAAATTGTTAGAGGACCTTGCTGAAGAAAATCTAACTAGAGGAAACAAAGTATTCGTGCTGCCAGAAGTGGTCAAAGCTGATAGCGTAATTGAAGTGTTTCTAAACCGAAGCTTATCATCATTGGTCAATGAAAATGAAGTTCTAATCAAGGGAGCCTTTAATGGTTGGAGATGGCAATCTTTCACTGAAAAGCTGCATAAAACTGATCTTAGAGGGGATTGGTGGTCTTGCCACCTATATGTTCCTAAGGAGGCATACCAAATAGATTTTGTATTCTTTAATGGTAGCAATGTTTACGAAAACAACAGTTCTAATGACTTCTTGGTAACCGTGGAAGGTGGATTAAATGAATCGGGTTTGAAAATTTCTTGTGAGGAGAAACAAAGGGAGCTTGAAAGGCTTGCTGCTGAAAAGCTGAAAGGGAAAGGCAGGCTGAAGAGCAATGCAGGAGAGAGGCAGAAAAGGCTGCAATTGAAGCGGACCAAGCACAGGCAAAGATGGAGGTACAGAAAAGGCGGGAAGCTATGCACCAGGTTATGAAATTGGCCACAAAATCAGTTGATAATTTATGGCACATAGAACCCAACATGTTCAAAGGTGAGGATAAAGTCCGATTATATTACAACCCTAGCACTCGTCCACTCCAATATGCTACAGAGATTTGGTTTCATGGTGGTTATAATAACTGGAGTGATGGGTTGTCTATTGTCGAAAGACTTCATCGTTCCGAGAAAGGTGATGGTGATTGGTGGTATGCGGAAGGTATGCATGTGATGTAATCTGTTCTTGGATTTGTTCCAAGATTCATATTAAATTAGTAATGCACACAGAAGGTATTTATGAAAATATATATTCTCGGATTTGATTTTTGATTTATAGACTAATGTTTGTTTTTCTTGTTATTGTGAATGTTTGAGTACTCATGCATGTATGCATCTGTTGTGTGTGTGCACGACATGCATGTTGTATACAATCATTCAGCACTAACACCTCACACACATATTTTCTTAATATTTAGTTGCCGTCTTGTATAGAATTCTTTTGCATACTTCTTCCGAATGTTTTCTTCCACATACTTATTGTGGCATACTCCTTGTTGTTCACACAAGTTGCGTAATGTTGTATCTGAATGGGAAATTCAGTAATTGAAGGAATATAACAAATGAAAGATGTCAAGCTATGTGCCATCAGAAAGATATGGTAGTTCTGGTTGTGTTTGGATCTAAGCCTGAACACTTTTGGTCCAGGTTCCCAGTTTGTCATTCCATAATAGTAAAGCAAAAACTCGTACAGCTGGAAAACCAATAATGTCAAAGTTAGATAAACAAGTAACAAGTTATTCTGTAGATTATAATTGGTTATAATCTTAGATTTTTTTGTGAGTTGTCTTAAATTCTGTAACTCTACCACCTAGGTATGCAAATATTTATGACTAGTACCTATGGGTAGTCAAAATGGATTCTAGAGACTGTAAAAATACTGTTCCCGTATACAGTTTCATTATTTTTTGTCTCCATAAGTTTACACTATACATGCATTGTTCTAAGAAATGTTGTTTTTAATAAGGCTGCATCGTTTGTAGTTTTAGGAGCCCATCCATTATGAACTTCAAAAGTTTGATAAAAAATCCTAAACTTGAAGGATGTGGTAAAGGTATAGATACGAGTCTGTGTTAACAGGTTTTAACTGTTAGAGCGTTACCCAAGTTGTATTTCACCTATTGGAGTTATTGCAAATCTTGTGAGTCGTATCGACACAATATTTCAAGTGTTGCAACTGTATCACAAGTGTTGGGATGTTTCCACTTAGTATCTACCCAGGTGTGGTATAACTACTGTGTATGTACCTAATACACCTGATACAGGTACGGTGCTATATTTGAAATACTGGTGCTTCATAATTTCTTATAGAATAGCTTGGTGGGGTCTTCTGCACATACAAATATGAACTTCTTGTCCATTAAAGAACCTGTTCAAGAGCTTGTAAATGGTTCTATATGCTTTTCATGACTCACGGGATCTGAAATTTCATCTCTTCATAATTGAGTTGAAAGTTACTTTGTGAAACTCTTGCTTTGCTATCTTATGGCAGATTAAATTGAAATATGAAGTTCTATTAATTTGCTTATTGTGTATGTATTCAGATATCAGAAATAAAATATTTATATAGTGGAGCTACTAGATTTATACTCCAGAGCATGCTTGCGGACTAGCCTGAGTTCCTGGGGCTTGCATCGCCATTTATTTTCTTGAGAGTATGTAATATCTGAACTACTACTCACTGGACATGAACATATCCAAGGCTTTAAGTATGTGGATGGACAAGATAGACAATGATAAAACTATTTGTTTAAAGCTTAAAACAAGTTGTGTAAATTTGACGTGTCTACAAATAGGATACTATTTTGCCTATTGAGTTCTGCCTAACTCTAAATCAAATGATGAACTTAAATGTTAATTTCCTGTCATTGCAGTTGTAATACCTGATGGAGCGCTGGTTCTGGATTGGGTTTTTGCGGACGGGACTGCCACACAAGGCACAGGTGTATGATAATAACAACTCCAAGGATTTCCATGCTATAGTACCAAATGATTTGTCTGAAGAACTTTACTGGGTAGAAGAAGAACACAGAATCTACAGAAAGCTTCAGGAAGAAAGGAAACTAAAAGAGGAAGCTGCACGTAGAAAGGTCAGTGTGAACACAAGTAGTTGTCTGCATTTTTGTTACTTGAAATTGGATGCCTCCTGGAACAACACTGGTCAATTCTTTCTAAGAAAAAATAGGTATGCCATCTTCAACACCACCATTGTCATCACCGCACCATTCAGCACCAACACTGCCACCGGCCCACCACCACCGTCATAGTCATCATCTCAACTAATTTGTCAAATGGCATTAGTTATAGAACACTATTTCAAATTTGATAACTGGCTGTCATCCTAATGTCATGATTGAAGATGTAAGTTGTTCAGCGGCCATCTGTGGGAACCCCAGGGTTGTCAAAATACCTTGGAGACCAGTTGACAGGAAGGAAAACCTACCATATTGGTCATACATTTTACGATCATGTGCCCATCCATCTAGCAACCAACTAATCTCTAGACAAAGGAAGGATCTAGATGAAGGGAGAACTTAAGAAGTTATTTTGTAGGAACTGCACTCATATCTGAAGCACAGTATGCCCACGAGCTTAACTAGAACAGTTTACTAAAAGACAAGGGTTTGATACTGTGGAATCACATCTTTGTGGGAAGCATTTTAACTGGGTTTGTATATTTTGTTCATCACAGGTGGAAAAATCAGCACTCATGAAAGCTCAAACAAAAGAGAAAAGTCTGAAAAGATTTTTGCTATCACATAAGAATATTGTATATACTGATCCACTTGAAGTACGAGCTGGGAAGTCGGTCAAGGTTTTGTATAATCCCTCTAGCACGGTTTTAAGTGGGAAACCTGAAGTTTGGTTCAGATGCTCATTTAACCGGTGGACTCACCATAATGGTCCGTTGCCACCTCAGAAAATGGAGCCTGCAGAGAATGGAGTACACGTCAAAGTGGCTGGTTAGATGCATCTTCATCTTTTACATAATCTTTCTAATACAATAGTATTTCTATTGTGTGTATTTTTATCTTCTTTGACTAACGTTTGTAAAGCAATAGTTCCATTACCACTATTTTCTGCCCATAATGTCAACAAGTACTTCACTGAAGTAGGTAAATTCTAAGAAATAAACTGAATTTGCTAGCTGAAAGGCACTCAATTCTCTACTTCATCATCAGATGTAACATACATTTTTTCTATCTACATTTGTAATCTTAATACCATTTTGATACTTGTTCATTTGTGGAATGTTATGGAATTCTTCGAAAATCATGAAACACATTCACGGACACACATTTCGGGACTCTGCCTTGAAGAGGTTTGATTCAGGTTTCAATATAGACTACCAATATACCATGATTTTGAGGTTGGGGATGTTGTTATGGACCTTCATATGACAATTTTATTAAACCAGTATCTTTACCATCCAACAATAGGAATATCTTGATGATCCATGAATAAGTTCAGAAATCAAAGTATTATTTATGTTCTCCCTTTATTTTGGATCACATGGTGTTGTTTCCCCTTTGATTGCCATCTTAACTGTACCTTGTCATAATTTGTTAGTTGTCTATTAACATTTTTATAGCTCCTTTACACCTTTTGAACTCTTTATTCTCCAGTAATTCTACATAGTAAAAGAACTCTTGCACAATACCTTTTTCCATTTGTATTATCAGTGTGCACTTTGCAGTTCATCTGCTGTTCTTTTTTCCCCCCTTGAACCACTATTTGGTAAATGGAGCCAAATCAATCAAGTGCACCTAGGCTCTCTGCTCCTAAGCCCTCCTTAACGAAGACTATGCCCTTATATTCTACTCATAAGGGTACTCACCAGGGGGTTGTCCTGCTGATTGCTTTATGCCTGCAGAATTGACTAGATTTCCATCTTTTCGCTCTTGATTTTGTTGTTCTCACTACATGTGCCCTTTGCAAAGCTTATAATAACCATTTAGGAAAAAATTGCGAAGAACCCCTTTTGAGCCTAAACTGTAAGGATCTGGCAGTGGTTTAGAATTTCAGTTAGCATGGTTGATATGGAGGAGTGCTTTTAGAGTACTTTGTGATCGCAGGATATCCTTGAATTTGAAAGAAACAAAATTCTATAAGATAACAATAAATTCAGCCATGCTTCATGGATGGGAGTGCTGGACAATTAAGAAACATGTCATGGAAATTAGTTTAGCTGAAATGAGAATACTAAGATGGATGAGTGGCTATACATTAAAGATAGGATAAGGATGGGTGTATTTGTGAGAAGTTGGAGATGACGCCGATTAAGGACAAGATCAAAAAAAAAAAATCCGTCTTAGGTGGTTTGGACATGTTACAATACAACGCTAAGGAGCGATAAGATATTAGTTAAATGAGCCGTTAGGACAAGGAGTAAGCCTAAGCGAACATGGATTGAAGCTGTAAAGATGGATACAATTTTTGTTAGTGTTACAAAGAACATGACCCTTAAGCTGAATGGAATAAAATGCTTCAAACAGCCGACCCAAAATTTTGATATGGCTTGATGTTTTTGTAAGGTGGCGGTTGCTCGTGCGTGCTGCCTGTTCATCACAGTACCTTCCGTTAAAGAAACTTGTTGGAGCACCAGACTATGATTAACCAAGGGACAATATATAGATTAAGGACAACATGGTATGGTGCTGTGCTCTTGTGCAGCAGTTGGAACCGTATCATCAAGTCGATACGAACATACAATTGCAGGGGGTAAATTCTGATTTGCCGACTTCAAGTACACCAACGTTAAGATTTATAACAACACAATATGCTGTAGAGAATTATTATGATGATTTAGCTGTAGTTCTTTCGGTTTTTAGGTGAACCATTCATCGTGACCATGGTGGTACTTTATCTCACGATTTTACACTACAACACATGCAAGTCCTTTTTCTGTATGTATTTTATATGACTGCATATATTTATGTTTGTAGAACTGTGGGCTTTCCTTTTTATCACCCCTTCTCCATTTTTTTCTTTTTCTGTGTGCAGCCATCGAGTAGAAGAAACTAAGAGACCATACATGCAACCACCAAGATGGAAAGAGGAGGAACCAAGTGGTTAAATCCTAATGAAATGTTTCCTATCATTATTTTCAGAAAAAAAAATATTAAAGGGCTACACTCAGTCCTTTCCTTGCCCACACTTTCTAAATGACAGTTGGGCCCGACCCATGTGCCCCCACCTGTCATAAAAAATGACCGGGGTACTTCTAGAAATCAGCGAGAAATAGGAAAACAATATGTAAAGAATTTGAAAATGAGAAAAAATAAACAGAGAAGGAGTAAAAGTCAACTTTATCCAATATAAATTACATTATAATAGATTTAGAATAATGAATTATATTAGACTACTGAAAATTAAAAAGCATATTAGATGCTTATCTGATTTGATTTTAAATTATGAATATCTAACTAAAATTAGATGATAAAAGATTAAATACATATATTAATTTAAAATATAAAATAATATAATTTGGAACGTAATAATTTTAATCTAACTACAAATTAAATATGATTTAATTGTCTCAATCATAATTGAGAAATTAAATATTATGTTATCTAATCTTGTCTAAGTTGAACTAAATATAATCAAATTAAAAAAAAAAACTCTAATATAAGCCATAATTAAAATCTAGTTAAATTTAACATTAATCTTATCTAATCTAATTTGAATTATATTATATCTCTATACTTTGTTACAAATTATATTAGACTAGAGTTAAAATTATAGATAAGATTACGTTTGATTTTAATCTAAACTATAACGATATTAAACTATGCACTTTACTTTAAATAATTATGAATTAAATAAGACTATATGAATGGTAATTAATTCATAAATAAATTTTTGTCTAAATTTACCATTTTTCTATCTTTTACTAATATTGATTATTTTTTCTTTCTGAAACTGAAATATCAAATAATCGGTCTGATACCACCGACATGGCTGATACTACCGTTTTGTATAGTTTGAACCTTGGTTTGTATGTATATATGTGAGTATGCATGTTTCTGGCTATGTATGTATGTACACGTACATGAATGTGCGTTGGTGTTTGGGTTATATCAACACATGGCCGCGTGAGTCCGTGGTGCGTGGGTGTCTTGGTATCCATCAAGACATGTGCACATATGATGCATGTCGTAATCTTATGAATGCGATCTGTTGTGCGTGATTAGTCACAGTATGGTTTCTCCATTTCAAAGTGTCAATCTTAGTGCGTGGTTCTTAACGGAGTAGTCATACCACTGCTCCTTTATGTCTGTATTAATGTAGGTTTATTTATGCATGTATATAGGAGGATTACATTTGCATATTAAGTTATGTAGAATGCAAGGCAGGCCATCAAAAGGTTAAATCACTTTGTCGTGATCTTAAGTTCGAAGATGCTTATGGACATCATTCACACATTTATAAGACTTTGTACTTATGTATCTACTTCAAGTCACTAGAAATGCTTGGCTAACAGCCTAACAGTATCATGGCAGGCATTTGTAGTAATCTTCTGGAACTTGGTCTTCCATATCACGTGTTTAGTTTGTAGTTCATGCAGTGGCGGAGCTTGGGTTATATTTTGGAGGGGCAAGCCTAATATTAAGTGTGTATATATATATATATATATATATATATATATATATATATATATATATATATATATAAAACTTAAACAAATAATTAAACAAATTTAAAGAATAAAGTAGTAATAAACTTAAATAGAACATGTTAAATAATGTCACGTTCAACTAATTAAACAAATTTAAAGAAAAAAGTGGTAATAAACTTACAAAACGTTCATGAATAGTCAACAATTCCACTTCATTCAAGTAAGGCTCGGCCTTCCTTCAAAGGGGCTATGTTTTCATGCTTATCAATAGTTTTCCTTTTGAAAAAGGCATATGTGGTTGTAAGCTTGACCATAATGACTTATAAATCACCTAATAAATTCACTAATTTAATTACTACTTTGAGAAAAACAAAAGTTCGGAAGATAAAAAACAATAACTATTATAAAAAGAAATCAAAACTCAAGAGTTCCAACTGTTGTAAATCTTGTTATTCAAGAGATTGCTTGGTAGGCAGGCCATACCATGTGAAGCTTAAAACCATTGATGAATAATGAAAGAGTTGGGCAATAGCCTGCCTAATTACCTCAATGAGTTGGACAATAGTTGCTATTAATGGGGAAGTGATTGAGTTCTTCTTGACTTCTTCGATCCAATTTGTCTCTTCCTTTTCGACTCTTCCCTCTTTGCCATTTTTTGTGTGTGCTTGAATGGGAATTCGGAGAAGATAAAAAATCACATGAGAAGTAAATTGGAATTTGGTACATTTCGAATGATTACATAACACATTGATTTAATTGAATTTTTTATACTAATTTTTTAATCTTAATTCTTACATGATGGTGCTAATAAAAGTCAACTAATCTTTTATTGTAATATTTTATTCTTGGTGGGGCCAAATATTGATAATTATTAAAAATTTTTTTTTTTTTTTTTTTTTTTGGGGGGGGGGGGGGGGTGGGCATGGCCCCCCGTTGCCTTAGAGAAGCTCCGCCCCTGAGTTCATGACGAGTGGCTCAGGTCATTGATTTTTATGTCTCTTCACACATTTCACATGCTATATATTTTCCCTTTTGGTATCCTGCATGGCTGCATATTATAACCTTTCACAAAAGGACACTTGCACACCATTTGTAGTTGTATGCTGAGTTTCTGTATCTATTAATAGAATGAATTCACTTTTTTCTTCTTTGCAGTTAATATTCCATTGGATGCTTATATGATGGATTTTGTGTTCTCTGAAAAAGAAGATGGTGGTATCTATGACAACAATAATGGCATGGATTACCATATTCCTGTAGTAGGTGGAATCGTGAAGGAGCCTCCAATGCATGTTGTACATGTTGCTGTTGAAATGGCACCCATAGCAAAGGTATACTTAGCTGATCCATACAATCTCACAAAGTGCTTTCAACTTTATCTATTTGTTGCTGTTTCAAATTCCAGTACTTCCCGTAGATTATGATTAGCATAATTTACTAACATTCATGCTGGTGATTTGCAGAACTATAGTAAATAGGTGGTAATTTATGTGAATATTAAAGAGTTATCTGTAGACAAAGAACAAAATCTTTATTTGAGATTGAGTTGCCTGCAATATCTCCTTTCAGAACTTGACTGCAGTTGTCTCTCCAAGAAGATCTGAATGCAGTAATCTATTCTTTTGGGTATGAAATTTGTAGTATAGCTTATAGAATTGATTTGTTCTGTCCAACAATAAGGAAATACAGGCCTTTGGTCCATGATTGTAATATGGTTTGATATTGTGTCGCTGCAGCATAATTGTGTCTTTTACATATGCAAGGAGACAACTAAAAAACAATGGAAGCAAATATTTGCACTGCATTATGTATTAGTACACATCTTCAGAGCTACTTTATCTATCATATTTTAGTTGATGCTGGTGGTTATCGTAATCCTATATATATTCATAGTTCTGTTTGCAGCTTCATCTTACTTTGTATTTATCTTGTTTATAGAAATTAGGAACTATTGGTTCAGATTCACCTTCTCTCACATGTAACGGGAGTGCATAAACCCATTACGTACATTTTTGGCGGCTTTAATCTCTATGGGCAAGATATGACGTGTCTGCTGACCATTAGGTGGACATAAATTTTTTGTTGTTAGCCATTTTGGATACACCAAATGTATGCTACAAAAATCAGATATGGATGCCTTCTATACATTATGATCCTACTCTAGTCTTTTATTCCCGATTGCCCACTTACCTTGTACGACTGCTTGTTGAATTACACGGGACAATTATAGACATGACTGTTCAAGGATGTATAATTGGAATATAGCATATTGTTACTTCTTGGATAGTATGGATGGTTGAATACAGTTTGTTCAAATATTATGTACTTATGGTTTATCTTGGTATGATATTGTTGGTGGAGAACTATTTCTTCAAGTGTTATGTTAGTATGGTATCTGGGGATAATGTTGTTGGTTGAGTGCTATTTATTCAAATGTTATGTTCTTATGGTTTATCTGGTGTAAATTAACTGCAAAATATCCTTAGATTTTAGAGGTTTTTCATTGTGTCTTCTTCAAAAAGCCTCACTTAATTTTCAAGCAGTCAATCGTACATGAAAGAATCAGCACTGGACTGATGACGTGGTTCTAATTTCTAACCTTAATATTTCTAATTACTGCAGGTGGGAGGTCTGGGTGATGTTGTTACAAGTCTTTCTCGTGCTGTCCAAGAATTAGGCCACAAAGTTGACATTATATTCCCAAAATATGACTGCATGAATCTTAGCAATGTGAGCCTCCACACCATATTACTTCAATCTGACTTTTGTTTAAACAATTATTTGACGAATTATGTTTGTCTTCTTGTGAGATAGCTTGTTCTTTTATCTCATTTGTGAAGGGTGAGATGCTTGAACTTGATCCCTTCAATTTAACTGTAAGGCATAAGCCTTCTTTCCAGAAGCACATAAAAGAGGGAGGGGGGGGGGGGGGGGGACATCAAGTCATTGTCAACATTCTATTCATCATTATATGCATTATGTCTGATATTTGTTCTCTCCCATCAATCAAATTATGGCTACTTGCACGTACATAATTACACAACCAAACACATGTAACATTTACATATAAATACCAAATTTGGATTTATTTATTGTGATATATCTCAATGAGTACAAAAAGTCTTCAATAAGATCAACGAACTCCTAATTTTTATTTGCTTTTGGTAGTTGTAACTTCAAGTTGAGTGGGTTTCTAGTAGATTTTTGTGGTTTTTATACTAAAAGACTTGCAATTACTATTATGTAATATACATTATATTTCCATGCTGATGTAGATTCATTTGACCTATGTATACATGATTCATATTGTAGAGTAATTTGGTATAAGCCATTCTTTATATTCTCCACAGTTCCATCTTCACTGTCATCTTTATCATGATAGCTCTGATATCAAATTATTGTGGGGATGTCCTGAACATGCTGCTTCTTGTCAGTCATTTGGAGGAGTATAGAGATTTGGGGATCTGAATTTATGATACAATATATTTGCTTAGTGGATCAACACAACTTGAACGGTGCTTTTTAAATTGTACTTTTTAACCAAAACTGCATGTGCAATGTAAAGAACTCTAGAGGCCTCCTCCCTAGTTTATATGCATGTGCAGAAACTATAAATGGGGAAAAAGGTTACTTTCTTGGAAACATCACTAGGATGGATAAAGGTCAATGTTCCCAGCTGCTAATTGTTATAATTCTTGTGAAATATATTCCCAATTTCAATCTATTTGGAATCATCAAAATATTTTGTGGTAACTTGATCTATATTGTATTAACCTGAATCGTGTTACACCTTTAGCCATCACACGTTTTGGTTATAGATACTAGAAACCTTTATGGTATTTTGCGGCAATGAGGAATCCTTTGCATGCTTGTTATATTTCCAATATCTTAAAATAAGATAACTCGATGTACTCAGTTGGCAATATCTATTCTTTCTTCCTTGATGTAGAGCGGTTACTTTGGAATGCAATGGTGAATTGCTATTACAGAACTACAGTATATCCACCAACTTGGACGAATATTATGTTACTTTGTCTGTTGAGATTAATTAATAAATCATACAGGATATAGTTAGGCTCTAGATAAATTTACTATGTATGTACAGAATGGTGTAGCAAACTATGCACTTACTAACCAATATTTCAGATAATTATAGTTTGGGTAAAATAAAAATGTATTATTAAACACAAGTAGTTACTAACAAACTTTTTTTGTTTTTGCACATTCAATTATTGAGTTTGCTTTATTTCTGGTAGATTTATGAGTCTATATAGCTTATTTATTTTTAAAATTTACATTTTTTTGGTTGCCACATTCAATTATATTAATACCAGTATATCGGGATCGCACATCTTTGGTGGGGCCATAGGTGTATGTGCTAATCAACTGATTGAAGTGTAGTTGTCAGGGATCTGATGCATGGAGATTAAGTTATTCTAGTCTACTTCATAAAAAAGAAGTTACAAATCTATTTCTTCCTCCTTATTTGATCTTGGTTAAATTATCTTCTGTATGAAATGGATGTATACTTGGCGATAAGACCGCCAATGCTTTTGTATTTATGCACATTAAATGTGATTAATGCGATGCTTCATAAAGATTCTAGGTTCCTGATTTTGACATCCTTGTTCCACATTACTTTGATTCTCTATCTGAGTTACTGGAGATGTTAACTATAGATTCGAAGTAAACAAATCATTGCTTTTATTTTCATTAAGATCCTTTGCATAAGTTTCTCTTCTCTAACTCCTGGCTCCAGATTTTCATGAAAGGGAATTTCCTGTTTCTTATGATTTAGGTGAAGGACTTCCATTTTCGCCAAAGCTTTGCCTGGGGTGGAACAGAAATAAAAGTTTGGTTTGGGAAGGTTGAAGGCCTATCTGTTTACTTTTTGGAGCCTCAAAACGGGTATTGTACTGTTTTCTTCTACACTTTTATGCTAAAGGTTTTTAGAAATTCACGGAATTAATCTGTAATGTATACTAGCGAGTGGGTGTATCGCTTGGCGCGACCTTAGACTTTACACCTGCATGAGGGAAAACATGGGTTCGTGTCATAGAAGCAGCCTATCCTTAAAATGATGTGGGAGGGTGGGTGGGTGTTTTTTTTTTTTTTTTTTTTTTTTTTTTTGGGGGGGGGGGGGGGGGGGGGGGGCGGTGGGTTGCTAAGGGTGGTCATGCATTGGAGGAAGTGTTCTAGTAGGACACTGTTTTAATTTTCAACTGTACTTTGTTCTAATAGTTCTTAGTTTCATGCAATCCTGAACCATGTATCTAGTGCACGAAAAAGAAGAATTAAAATAATGTCTCACATTGGGAGACTGTTAATTTTGTTGGCAGTGTCATGAGAGCCAATCCATCACTTACAAACTTTCTCCGCTTGGAGCAAAGAAGCTCTGATATAACTGAAGACCAAAATATAACTTCTTGTATATCAATTGGCCACTTTGTTCCTTGGGAGACAACTGTTGGTAGAAGGTCTGACATTTTTCTATTGCAGGAAAGACTGATGACAAATAGTTATGTGAGGTTGGGATCATTTATTTGAATTTGAAGGGTGACTGTAGGTGGGTGTGGCTGTGTGGGTTGGGGGTGTTGGGGGGGGGGGTGTCGAGGGAACGCCTTTTAGCTGTGTATATAGGAGGATATGGGAATGAGTGTTATCATGAGCCAGTAAATGTGTAAATGTGTAGGTATAGAGTGGAGATTTAGGTGTCCTGTGACCCAGGGAATGTAGAAGTATTTCGACTCTATCAGAATTAAGGGTCCAACACCTCATATACTGCATTAGCTTTGGGTGCGAACATATCATCAAGACAATTTTGGAGGATTTGTTTTGAAGATTTGAAGGAACCTTCGATTCTTTCATCCTGGTTATGGAGGGAAGACTTTACTGTACAATTCCCATCAACAACTAAGAACAATATACTAACTCATGTGGCTAGCCATTAGTATATATGAGAGGAAGAAGGTTACTATGACATGCAACCAGTATGCCTAACAGTGAATAGGAAATGGGAGAGATTATATGGGGTTCAGGGAGGGTGGTTGATTGGTGGTGCTGTGGTGACATAGGGAGAGAGTAAGGATAAGGAAGATAATGGTTGAAGGCTGCCTTCTATTGGTAGCTCAAAGAGAGAGTTTAGGTTAACACTAATTGGAATCAAGATTAATAACTGTGAGGTGTGTATTTCTTATGTGTGAAGCGTAACCTAGTTTGATTACTTACAGAACTCCTTATACTCTTACAACATCTGTTTCCTTCAGTATTATTTCCTTATAATGGAGATATAAAAAGGATATTGCTCATTGAATTAAAACAGGATGAATTGAATGAGTGTTTCTGGAGTGTTTTGTGATGGCAGTGTAGCTTGAAATAGAAAGGATGTTCTATTATAAACATGCCATGCTTTATGGACTGGAGTGTTTGGCAATTAAAAGAAAATGAGTGTAGCTGAAATTAGAAAGGTACAAAGGTTGAAGTTAGGCTAAGAAATGAATGAATTTGTGAGAAGTTGGAGTTGGCAATAATTGAGGATAATATGAGAGAAGTTCGTCTCCAGTGAGCTGGAAATGTGCAACTTATAACAATAGATGCACCATTTAGGAGCAACGAGATATTAGTTAAAGGAGCTTCTTGAACTAGGTTAGGCCTAAATGAACTTGAAATGCGGATGTAAAGAAAAAAGTATATGGTTTTTGTTAATGTTACAGAGGATAGGATCCTTAACAGAGCTGAATGGAAGAAAAGGGCTCAAATAGCTTGCCCCAAGATTTTAAGCTTTGGTTTTTGTTAGTAGTATGACTTTGCATATCTATTTTTTACAGTTAAAAAAAGGCATACATTTGCTAGTTTTGTTTGCTTGCTGTTTTTGTATATGGTGTAAGCAAAATTGCATCTTACATGGCCTCATTGCATAATAATCCTTATGGTTGCATTACTAGTATTTAGTTGTTGTTTGTGCCTATGACAATGCCATTGTTCTTAATTTCTGGATGCTTTTCTCTTGTGCAGAATGTTCTCGGTTGGATGCATATATGGAAGGAACAATGATGGTGACAGATTTGGTTTCTTTTCTCGTGCAGCTCTTGAGTTTCTGCTGCAAAGTGGAATTCGTCCTGTAAGTTTAAGACAAACGGATGGCACAAGATGTCACTACTGTGACTTGAATGTTTAGTTATTGTAGTTCTGATTATTAGAATATTCTGTAGACATACAAGAAACTATACCAACCTTCAAGCATTGTCCAAACTATTTAGGGTCAGCTTGGATTATTTGTTTGGAATATATTGAGATGTTTAATAGATACTTTTCATCTTCAGTTTCAAATTATTTCAATAATTCGATACAAATGCAGAAACATAATATGATAACATGCATTCACAACACTCTTCCTTTAAGCATCATTTGATCTTATTACTTGCATCATTTTATCTTCTTCCACGTGTTAATCGATAACCATCCAATAATCTATGAGTATCCAATATATCCTTTGATACTGAAGTAACATTAAAGTTGGAATGCATAAGGTGTATCCAGCACATATCTGACTGACATGTATTTTGGAGTATTCAAATCTCTGATAAGCATCTGAAATGGATATGGCAACTCCGTAGAATTAGTCGTGCAATATAGATTCACTGGCATCTGCATGCACTTGTTACAGCCTAGTGGGAGAATATAATGGGACTTGTGTTGATGATATAGAAGAGATCCAGTGCCAAATCTTTTAGCCAATATGACTTTTAGCTAAAACTGGGGAAGATGCAATCCACAGGAATCAAACCCTGTGACCTCTGGTAATGCTGTCTTTTCTTAAAGGGCATTTGGTTGCTTGTAGATAGAAATATAATGTGACATTTGTTGCATGCAAAATTTATTTTTGTAGGGCTGTGGTTGGTTTGAGAGAAAGTGGAAGAAAAGAAAATGAAAAGTAAAATCTTTTTGTGGTGTTTGGTTAAGAAGGAAACGAAAATGAAAAAGGAAAGTAAAAGAAAATGAAGGAATACTATCTATTATAGATTTTCCTCCCTCTTTTTTCTAATTTTTTTTCTTTCTTCCTGTCAACTCTCTCTCTCTCTCTCTCTCTCCAGTCTCGGCAAGTCGACTTCTTACGCTATCTAAGTGGATCAGTAGCCCCTTTCTCTAAGGAAGTAGAAAACTTGCTAGATAAATTATAAGAAGAAGAGAAAGACATTTGCAATTGACTTTCATTTTCTGCCTTCTCCTGTCACTCTTATAAATATCCTTGACATTTGTTTAGGACCCTTTTTAAGCTTAGCAGTATGCTCATCCAATTTGATCAGACTCCTCTCTCTCTCTTTCTCCCATTTTCTTTCAGACCAAACACAGCATAAGTGGTGTTGCAAATTTAATATTTGGTTTGCTCCAAGTGATGTTGCTGTACTTACAAATCCAGTGCTCGAATAGATGCAATTGGGATGTTTCTACTTTTTGTTGTTGCTGTAAATAGAGAAGTTATTGTTTGGTTGTTTTTTAGAACATGATAGGGTAATATATTGCAACTATGTTGTAGATGACAATGTGGCACCTGCATTAACTGCTATCTTGTAGCAAGCTGGTGTAAGTGGTGTTTTGTTATTTTAGCGGCAACAGAATGTCAAAACCTTCAGCATTTGTAAAAAAATCTAACTTCTATTCCTTAGTTTTTAGTTACTATAGCTTATATAATACTGGAGATAACTCAAATACTGCAACATTTGTTGCAGCTATACTATTTAACCAAGCACATCTTTAATAAAAATGGAAGCGCGTGGAAGGACAAGAATGCTAGCAGAAAGGAGGAAAGAAATGGATAAAACCTAACAAACAAAGGAAGTAACTGATGTGCCTATGAAAACGGTAAATGGATCTCTCAAACTGTACTTTAAGTCTGAATCTGATTTGCTTTGTTTAGGATTAAACCTCTCCTTTTCTGAGTACATACAATGGTCTGAATCTCTTCATGAAGCCAACATTTTGAGGAACATCTGATAATTTCTAATACTGAAACCTACATGTCTTGCTACTTCCTTTTAACTGTTATTATATCACGCTTAAAACAATATTTGGTTAGAAAATAATATTAATAGAGGAGGTTAGAAACTAAGGAAGGAGAAAAAGATGTCTATAGGTTTACAAAGAATAGGAAAAGGGAGAGTGGAAACCTATGTAATATCAAATGTATCAAGATTGAAGACCAAAATGTACTACTAAGAGAAAATGACATTAAGGGGAGGTGGAGAAGTTATTTTCACAAGTTAAATTAACGAGAGAGCAATTTAGAAGAGCTTACTTTAGATATGAAGTTAGCAATATTACTACTGTCATAAAATTAGAATTTTTGAAGTTAAGGATGGCGGATGCTTTAAAGAAAATAAACATGGAAAAACGGTAGGACTTGATGATAATCCTATTGATGTTTGGAAATGTTTAGGTGAGAAAAGATTGACTTAACTTACTAATTTATTCAATCAAATCCTAAGGACTAAGAAGATGCACGCTGAATAGGGAACTGGTATTATAGTACTCATATACAAAAATAAGGGGAGGTATACAAAGTTGTAACAAACTATCGAGGAATTAAGATTATAAGTCATACCATGAATCTAAGTAAAGAGTAATTGAGCAAAGTTTAAGAAAGAAAAAAAATAGAATGTTAGATAATTTAGTTTTTATGCGAAAAAGATCTCAAAGCCATTTACTTATTTAGAAGATTAATAAAAATATTTAGATAAAAAAGAGGGATTTATATATGATTTTTATTGACTTAGAGAAAACTTATGACATAGTTCGTAGAGAGATCATATGGTGGACTTTGGAAAAGAAACAAGTTCTTAGTAGCTATATTGAGACTATTAAGGATATGTGTAGAGTTATGACGACCGTGCGAACAATTGGAGTAGATAGTACAACATTTCCTATTACTTTTCGCTTACATTATGGATCAACATTAAGTCCTTACCTTTTTGAGCTAGTTAGGGTGAAGTTACTAGGCAATCCATGAGTAGGTTTCATGATGTACAATGTTTGTTGATGGTATTATGTTGGTCGATGAATTAAATGCTAAAATAGACGTGTGGAGAGAAACTTTGGGATCTAAGGGTTCCAAAATTAGGACAAAAATAGAGTGTATGAAATGTAGCTTCAATCAGAAGACACAGAAATGATAGAGGAGTACATATAGATGGACGAGATATCTAGGGGTAATAGTTTTTGTTATTTAGGATTAATAATTCATCGTAACAAGAGAGATCGAGAAGGATGCATAGAATTAAAATATAGAATCATATAATTAATATGTGATGGTTGAAATGGAAGAGTGCTTCTGAGTACATTCTGGTTGGAAGATATCTTTGAAGTTGAAAGAAAAATTCTATAAGATAGCTATAAGACCAGCCATGCTTTTATGGATTAGAGTGTTGGGTAATTAAGAAACATGTTCAGAAAATTAGTGTAGTAGAAATGAGAATGCTAAGATGGATGAATGACAATGCGTTGAAAGATAGGTCAATGAATGAGCATATTCATGGGAAGCTAGAGGTGGTACCAATTGAGGACAAGATATAAAAAACGTCTTAGGTGGTTTGTACATGGACAATATAGACCAATAGATGCTCCAGTAAGGAGGAGGAATAAGATAAAGACTAACCATAGGCCTAAACGAGCATGGATTAAAAATTTAAAGAAAGATATGGTTTTTGTTAAGTGTTACAAAGCACATGATCCTTAACAAAACTGAATGGAAGAAAATGATTCAAACAGGACCCCAAATTTTGGTATGAAGGCTTTGTTTTTGTTTTTGTTGCTTTCAAGCACGAGAACTATATTTTTGACTGATGTGAAAGTGTGCCCCCTTTGTTTTTCTCTTAATATCTGATCTCTGCCACCATTTTTAATTCCTCTTTTGCACCATCTATTCAGATGTTGCTTTCGCTAGTATAGCACTGCCTAATTTCTGTAGGCCTTGATAAAGAAATGGAAATTTTGCTGTCCTGCTCCGTCAAAGTGTAAGACCATTTTAAAGCATCTCCTCGTACTATCTATTCAGATGTTGCCTTCACTAGTATAGGACAGCTATATCTGTAGGCCTGATAAAGAAATGAAAATCTCAGTGTCCTGCTGTGTCAAAGTGTTATAGTTTGAATCAATTTTTCAAGGACAGTTATATATATATATATATATATATATATATAGGGGACATTTGTTCATCCATGAGTTGTCTTTATTGCTTTTCTCTATATTTTCTGATCTAATTGATGGTATATTCTGTGAACAGGATATTATACATTGCCATGACTGGTCTAGTGCTCCTGTTGCATGGTTATTTAAGGAACATTATAGGCATTGTGAGATGAGCAATGCACGAGTTATTTTCACTATCCATAACCTTGAATTCGGGGTGCACCATATTGCAAAAGCAATGACATATGCTGATAAGGCTACAACGGTTAGTATCTTACCCTTGTTTCAATTTTCTCATGAGAATCAATCATCGAGTCTTGTACTTAAATCTGATTCCTCGTAGTTATAGTATTTTGGTTGGTAAATTGATGTATCCTAGGCCAAGCATATACCTTGTATATCTTTAATCATCAGTAAACGTGAATATGTAATGCTAGCCTTTTTTCCTTTTATTACTAAAAATGTATATTTGGTCTCTTAAGTGCTGAACCATAACTTAACTAGAGGCCAACAGTTGAATTTCAAATTTTTTACAGTTTTCATGATGATTATTGTAATGGTTTCTCCCCTTTTTGCTGGTGTTTGCATGATGAAACTAAGTAAACATCGTTAGGATACGTATTGAGATAATGCACTACTAGGTTACATACAGACTAGAGGCTTCGTGCTAGCTCTGCTCAGAGAAGGTTGTATTGTGGCTGGAATGGGGGTAAATTGGTTGGGGCTCTTGGGCACACGACAGTGGTGGTTGGGAATAACTTCACAAAATAGTATCATGTAATCTTATTCTCGACTTATGAGAGGCTGTTCAGTATATCAGTTTATTTGTAGTTCTGCACACCTTATATGTGTCAAGGTTTGCAGTATCCGCCGATACCGATATGTACTGATATCGATACGTACCATATCGTTTTGGCATGTCAAACCGATACATGACCAACTGATATTGGCCGATACTAGCTGTTGCGGACATTTTGGCTCTCTTTCCTGTTCAATTCGCCAAAGATAAACTAAAGAAAAAGAGAAGTAGAGGAAAAATCAATGTTGAGAATTGTAGGAAA
Source organism: Iris pallida (assembly GCA_029216955.1). Lineage (NCBI taxonomy): Eukaryota > Viridiplantae > Streptophyta > Magnoliopsida > Asparagales > Iridaceae > Iris > Iris pallida. The sequence goes on from JANAVB010034218.1 coordinate 12,419,172, forward strand.
TAAAATAGGTTTCTTTTTGTTTCTTGAGGGCCAAGTTTACTAGCTAGTCCTATAAACTAGTCCTATTTTGCCTTTTACTTTTGTATGCTCTATATATTGTAAGGCCTAGAGCCTTAATGAATTATCTCGTTTAGTAGCAATGTAGTCTCTATTTCAACAACAATAATTCAGTTGTGTTGAAGACCAACATACTATATTGTGTCGATATTTATTATTGACACGTAACCATTACCATTTATAACAATTTTATTTCTATACATTCACAACATTCTCCATCTTAAAATTATTCCATTCAAAACTGACTATTGCATGTGTACTTTGTCTAAAGGGAGAATTTATGGAATGCCCAAAAACTAAAAAAGTTTTATGTAAAACCCACCGCTAAAAAAACTTTCATCGCGTGCCCAGAATTAGAGAAACTTATCCAAAGCGGATTCCAAATGACCCTTTTGCCCTTCCTTTTAATTTATTGAAAACACCCACGAAACTGCTCTTAAAAAAATGTTTCGATACTTCATCTTCTTCCATACGCTGCTCACTTTCGAATCTAGGTTTTCTCCTAAAAAATCTTCAAAAACTCGTCGGAAAATTTCGGAAAGACCGAGACAAACGGCAAAAGTGCTAAAACGGAGGTCCAAACATCATTTTTTTGCGATTCTAAAATTTCGGAAGGCCGTCTAACGGTGAGGCTGTTACTTTCAGTCTCCTCGACGATACACTCATTTTGCGACAAACAGGACCTCGTTTCGACCTCCCAGTCAAAAGATATGGCCCTCCAAAGTTTCAGCTAACCATAAAATGCAGGAGAATGGCCATTCTCCGTGTTAGAACACAAAAAATGTTAATTTCGCATGAGGGTGGTCATTCTCCATGTTAGTAACACGGAGAATGGCATTCTCCGTCTTAATTTACACGGAGAATGACCATTCTCCGTGTTAGTAACACAGAGAATGACATTCTCCGTCTTAATTTACACGGAGAATGACCATTCTCCGTGTTAGTAACACGGAGAATGACATTCTCCGTCTTAATTTACACGGAGAATGGTCATTCTCCGTGCTAAATTACACGGAGAATGACCATTCTCCGTCATAATTTAGACGGAGAATGGCCATTCTCCGTCTTAATTTATACGGAGAATGCCATTCTCCGTGTAATTTAGCACGGAGAATGCCATTCTCCGTGTAATTTAGCACGGAGAATGGTCAAGAATGACCATTCTCCGTGTTAGATAAAACGGAGAATGACATTCTCCGTGTTAAATAAAACGGAGAATGACCATTCTCCGTATAATTTAGCACGGAGAATGGTCATTCCAGTGTTAAAACGCAGGAGAATGGACATTCTCCGTCATTTTTTACAACGGAGAATGGTCATTCTCCGTCTTTTTCGACACGGAGAATGGTCATTCTCCGTGATATTAACACGGAGAATGACCAATCTCGTGTTAACATGGAGGAGAATGGTCATTCTCCGTATTAAAAAAGACGGAGAATGACCATTCTCCGTGTTAAAACCACGAAGAATAGCTATTCTTCGTACTAAAATGACGGAGAATGGCCATTCTCCGTCACTTTACCACGGAGAATGACATTCTCCGTGTTAAAACCCATAGAAAATTGTCATTCTCCGTGGTTTTTAACACGGAGAATGCCATTCTCCGTGGTTTTTAAAACGGAGAATAGTCATTCTCCGTCATTTTAGCACGGAGAATGGTCATTCTCCGTGGTTTTAACACGGAGAATATTTTTTTTAGAAAAATTTTGTCAGAAATAAAGAGTTTCGTTTTTCTTTCAAAATGATGATAATCCTTATGGAAAAGAAGAAGAAAGATCTTCTCTCCACAATTGACCTAATCGTCGGAAAACTTCAAATGTCTCCACGATGAAGATGATGATGGTGATGATGATGACGAGCGATGATCTGAGTTCGACTGAAGAAAAGCACACCGAACTACGAACGATCTTTGCGATCTCTGCTGAAGATGAGAGCAATGGAATTCAGATTTCCCGTGAAGAAGAAGAAGACGAAAATCGCAATCCAGATCTGAGTTTTTTGAATTCAAATACATATAGATGACCAATTCGCGCGGAGGGGTAGTTTCGGTATTATAAAAATAGCAGTTTCCAGCGGGTGGCATCTAAAAGGGAATCTTGGAATATTTAACGTAAAAATACTTAATTCTGGGTATTTCATAAAACTCATCCAGCGGGTGGGTATTTCATAAAAGCCCACCCCGAAATTGGGTTTCTCAGCAATTTTCAGTTGTCTAAAAGCAAGTAAAACAAAAACACAATATCTATTGTGGGTGGATGATTCAACTTGAATATTGTTCCATTAAACTAACAGAAAACAACAAACTATATATAAAATTATGCTTATGTATCAAATATTTTTCTAGATTTAAAAAAAAAAGTTTATTTCTATTATTTGGCTTTCTGAAACTTTGATATGGACTGCCGAAACTGCCTATACCAATGATATTGATACTCATAGTAGGGTTCGAAACCGGTTCGGACACAGATACCTGAAACCTTGGTAAATGTTCATAAGCTAATGTTTACAATTAAATTTTGCTTTTTGGATAAGTGGCGTGTATTGCACTTTTTTTTTTACTTTTAGTTGGTATTTCCTATGCATGTTTTGTTTACTTAAAAGGGATTCTGTTATTTCTTCCAGGTGTCACAAACATATTCGAAAGAGATATCAGGGAATCCGGCAATTTCTCCTCATCTTTACAAGTTCCATGGTATTGTGAATGGGATTGATCCAGATATATGGGATCCGTACAATGATAACTTTATTCCTGTAAGTTGATTTTCTCCTATCATAGTTGCTGTTGTTGTTTGTTTCTTTTAATTTTATTTTTTATTTTGGTGCAGAAAGGTTAGTTTATGTCCTGAGGTATTGGTCACTATTTCTTTTTCATACTATCTTTAGCTTATGCTGTTGGAATCCTATATAAATCATTACAAGTTTATATTTTATCTATATATTTGGTTTGTCCATTTGTCGCCAAGTTATATATTTTTTTTCTCGAGATAATTCAAGTTCTATATTCTCTGATATGGGAATAGTTCATTTGCTTTTATATTATGAGAATGAAGGATAAGATATGGTGCAGCATAAGCTATTATATCATAATTTTAGGTATTGGCTAAAATGTACCAGTTTTGATCCTTCAGACTGCTTCGTGGTGAACCAATCTGAACGTGATCGAGATATAGGTTTTGGTTGGGAGTAGGGCAATCAACAGAATGACTCACAGAATTTATAATCCAATAAGAAAAATCAAATTATGTGCAGAACCCATATATCATGATAACAAAGAGAGGGTAGGAGTCATTTAGCCATGGTGTTGCACGCTACTACCAAATCACCGATCCAACCTATGACAAGCCATTGCAGCTGTAGTCATAAATGCTGCCATCATACCTCCCTGGGGCCTTTAGGGCTTGTACAACCTAGCAACCAATTTTCCCTTAAATATCTTTGCAATCAGACAACCTCAAAGGATCAAACTAATGATACCTCCATTGTTGCAAATCCTTTGGCAGTTTAATGATATTTGTGTACTTGTATCCTGTCATTGCAGGTTGCTTATACGTCAGAAAATGTGGTAGAAGGTAAGAGGGCTGCTAAAGAAGCCTTGCAGCAAAGGCTTGGCTTGAGAAAATATGATTACCCTCTAGTAGGAATAATTACTCGCCTAACAGTTCAGAAAGGAATTCACCTCATCAAACATGCTATTTGGCGGACACTCGAGCGCAATGGACAGGTATGAGTGATCACGTACAAGAAGAGCCCTTCCTACAGTTTCCCGGGGACTGCTATGTAGATGATGGATTGAATTAGTGTATACAATTTTTACCTGCCATTATCTCTTAATCTGTTTTATCCTTTCACGTAAAATTTATTTCTGATGCAGGTGGTTTTGTTGGGTTCGTCCCCAGACCCTCGCATACAAAATGATTTTGTAAATTTGGCAAATCAGTTGCATTCTTCACATGCTGACCGAGCACGTCTTTGCTTAGAGTATGATGAGCCTCTATCACATTTGGTGAGCAATTTCATTACTGGTTCTTATCTTCATAAAGTTGTTCCTAGTTTTATTAATAATGTAAATCATTTTTATCATGATTAAATTAGTTGTCATATACAAATTAGTAATCCTAATCTATTTTCATTTTGATAGATATATGCTGGTTCAGATTTCATTCTTGTTCCATCTCTCTTTGAACCATGTGGTTTAACCCAACTTATAGCTATGCGGTATGGTGCTATCCCTGTTGTTCGTAAAACCGGAGGTGAGTGCCTTGAAGATCTGTCTTATTGGTTTTTCACATCTAATTTCTTATTATATCAAGGAAAAGAAAGTACTTTGATCATAGAAAGATTTGTATTTAGTGTATTATCATAGACACCCTCACTTATTACTTTCACGTCTCATAAATCTGCACCTACCTGCCAACTGGCATCCTTGGTTTTATTAGAAGGCTCTCTTTCTTGCTGGAAAAGTGGATGTATGCAGGTGGTATTGCACGGAAGGCGAGGAAAGTAACTCTATGCTTGGTTGCATAGGCAAGATACAGATACGGATCTAGATAAGGACATTATAAGGATTAAAAATACTACATATTTAGAAAATTTAGGATAGGAGTGCGGCATTTATATGATTTTATATACACATGAAACTTATCTATTTACATTTTATAAGTTACATCTTGATAATATCTGTATTTTAGAAGTTCTAGAGAGGATTCACTGCAAAAAATTTCATTTGTCAATTATGGTTGGCAAAATCACGACCATGCTAAATCACTTCTAGACATGTTTTGGGTCCTTTTAGAGTGTAGACCACGAACCATATCTGACTTGAGTGTCAAGGAAGTATCATGTCAGATAAGGACACGGACAATCATCTGGAGGAGTATCAGTGCAACCTAGGTTCTATGGAGATTATTCATTGGGGAACTAGCCACAGCATAAAGTCCCCTGCCTCCGATAGCAATTTGTAAGTTCGGGGATAGAGACATAATTGTACAAGGCCTCGTCTCGTTGGCTCATTGTCATTGGTGGGCGTAGAGCTTGCATCCTGGGGGATTCTGGTTTGAGTCTCATAAACAGCCTCTGGGTATAAGGTGTTGCTTTCATCCTGATCCCTCTACTAATTTAATTTAGTGAAAATTAACTTAGTATAGAGTTTTTTAAATTTTAGTTAAATTACTATATTAGTAACTGAACGATGTCCCCATTCTATGTCAATTGAAATTTGAAGCCTGGGAGCACCAATGGTAATACTTATTTGTGATCTTTTTGTATGCCCATTACCATCGTTCTGTGTCTAATCCGTCTCTTAATATTAACACTCCCCCCCCCCCCCCCCCCCCCCCCCACCCACCCCAACACACACACACACACACCCCCAAATACCCCCCAATACACACACACACACACATAAAGTTAAGTGATGTCTTAATTAGTAGAGAGAACGAACAATTGAGGCCAACTCCAGGTCTTAAATTCCATTACTTGGTGAGGTGGTTCAAGATTGAAAAAAAAAACTGGATCTAAGAATGTTTGTCACTCTAGACCATTAAGATGGATCAGTGGATGCAGTATAGAATTATTTTTATATTCTGACAGTATTTTCATGTGTTAAAAACATTGATATGGACTTTTTTTTTTCCTTGAGATAAACAGTGGAATAAATTCTCCTTACCTTTCCATAATACTAATTAACTAAACTAATTAAAAGAAGATATCTCTGAGAAATAATGAAATATAGACAACAAACCTACAAACACCAACGAGACTAAACCAACAGATCTGCCTAGTCTGTTTGCATGCGTCCTGAACTCTCTCCTAAACAAGGATGCTGTTTGCTTCTGCAGCTAGTAGTGGGAAGCCTGTTTATGGAACAACAAATACATATTCTTGATGTGAAATCAGATGTGAAATCAAACTTTGCTTACTGTATGTTCTTATCAATATTCTGGCATATACTTTTATGCAGGACTTGATTGTAATTTATCTCCTTGTTTGTGATTTAAAAAAAAAAAATCATGCCTACCAAGTGGTACTTATATAATAAAGGGTGTGGCATAATCTTTAGGGCTCTACGACACTGTATTTGATGTTGATAATGACAAGGAGAGAGCTCAAGCACAAGGTCTAGAACCAAATGGATTTAGCTTCGATGGAACTGATGTTGGTGGTGTCGACTACGCTCTCAATAGGCAAGTAACAAATTTATCGCCATTTGATGATTTGTTCTCTCTCTGTTATATTGCAAGTTAAGGTGTTCTAAATATGTGAAGTTAATAGGTAGCAAGTGGATTCGTCTTCTGTAGTGTTCTTGTCATGTGTAAATTCACCAGATCAATACAAACAGGGAATTTCTGTCAGAAAGAATCCCTCATATTCGCTACAATAGTATGCAAGATCCCAAAGAATGCCCGACTGTGGTGTTACTTGCCAAATAAGCTAATCTGTTTACTGGTTATACTTCGATATTCTTATAGTTCATCATATTCACAAATTGATTTATACCTCGTCTACAGGATTGGACCATTCTATCATTCAGAGTATGTCAAAATGATGGTGCAATTTTGAATCCATGCCATTTGATTATGTTATGATGGTAGAATATACTACTAAAAGTATTAAATGACTGTTGTGACAGCTGATAAGATTAGATGGTTCCGATTTGTAGTGCTGGACACTCGAGCAGGAAACCACAATAGTTTTTAAAGTTTCAGTTTTTTTTTTTTTTTTTTTTTTTACTTCTAGGTGTAGGTTGAGATGTCAAGTTTTTTAGCCAGGAAATGTTTTACTGTTAGGAACTCACTAACCCTAACAAGTTGATCTAGTCGAAAGCATCTAACAGTTAACCATATGCAACTACTAATCTCTCTGTTGATCACAATGAGTCATGTATTGATTTAGGTTGACATGGTCTACGCTAACGCGTCATTGTTGTAGCATATGGTTCTTTCTTCCTCTTTTGAAGGAAAAAATTCTTGTATCTAAATTATTCTAATGGCATCCCAACTATAGTGCTGGTACGTTTTTTGCACCTTAACTTTTCACTGCTCTATTTTGGTATCCCAATTTTATAAATTGTTCTTTTGAAACACCTTGCTTCAATTTTGAAGCACATCGGGACCATTTTTTTCAAAAAATATTTGGCAAAACAAGTGTTTAAATTGCACTTTTGTACTATAAGATATTCTTTTGAAATGGTCTCAATATTCTTCAAAATTGACGAAAGGCTCTTTGAAAGAGCAATTTATGAAGTTGAAGTGGGGTGTCAAAATCAAGCAGTGGAAAGTTAAGATACCAAAAACGTCCAAACTTTATAGTTGGGGTGTCATTAGGATAATTTAGCCAATCCTTGTATGATATATTTATGTTGACAGTTACACCTGGTCACAATCACACATACGTTTATAGTATCACGAACCTAAAGATATTCCTCTCTAACTTATCGTTGATGCTTTCCAGAGCAATCACTGCATGGTATGATACTCGGGAATGGTTCAACTCCTTGTGCAAGAGCGTCATGGATCAAGACTGGTCTTGGAATTGCCCTGCTTTGAACTACATTGAACTCTACCATCAAGCACGCAAATAAGATGTAGAGCATCAGCTCTCGGAAAGACAAAAACTTCCCTTCACATTTTTTACTGTACATATTTTCAATAATTTTTCCCATTTATCTTCCATATTTTTGGTTTACCTAGGAACATAAGCAGCTTGTTATGCTTGGCATTTCGGAAGTGCAATGTAAATATTGTCGGGGTTTATTTGAATTTGGTCATTAGTGACCCAATCCCACCATTTCATGTCGAGCAAACCATATAAGTGTGTATTCCAATATTTGTGCTATCATTTATTGTTTCGTACACATGAGGTGTGTTAGCTCTCGAGTGGTTTGTACGGTGGAAGAATTTTCTAGTGGACAAGTTTAAATCTTGTAACAATTTATTTCGTCCCCTATTTTATAGAGAAATTTCTTTGGCAATTTTTTCCAACTGAGGTTGCATTTGATTTCAAGGTAGAATGTGGAAAATAAATTAATTTTTACGGAAATAATTTACTAGGAATTTTTTTTGGAAATTTGAAATTTTTTTAATCGAAAACTTAATTATGGTGTTTGTTTGTCATTATTTTTTTTTACAAAAAATAGTTTTTTTTATGAAAAATGATATTTTTTTATGAGTTGGATTAGTTTCATTTTCAACCATTTTAGAAGAAAATATAGAAAATGAGAGTTTTTTGAAGTAGTTTTATAAAAAGTATAAGCTATGGAAAATTTGTGATGGAGATATTTTCGTGAAAAAAGTCCAATTAAACACAGCTTAAATATTCTCATCTATTTGAGTTTTCTAACTTGATATTCCATAATTTTATATTATACCAATAAATATCATCAACTATTGAAGAGTTTGAAGTTGCTATACTTCCTCGTTTGTTGGTAGTTATGTTTCTGTCCCAACAAAAGAAAATGTAATATATATTTTTTTTACTAAATTACTCCCCATAATTAAAACCAATAAAAGGTTTTTTTTTAAGGATATTAACCACAGTCAATTTAACCAAACACATCCTAAGCTCCAAAACATATCATACAAACATTTTATAACCAAACACACAAGTCATCCAAACAATACGAACACACACACACACACACACACACACACACACACACACAAAATTCAATGAATAAATGATCAATGCACAATCTAAGCAAATTAAGTCAAGTCTCCCTCAATTTGCCTAACTTTCCGACAATCTTGAATTTTCCAGTCAGCTCAGAAACAAAAACTCAACAAACATGAAAAACCTTTCAAAAAATGCAAACAAATGGATGTATATGTGAAAATTAGGGACAGTGGACCCAAATGCTATACAATCTGACGTGTACAAAATTTCGTACGTTATGCCGAACATTAGAAAAAGAAAAAAAAAAAATCACTGTGGGCCGACTCTGCATCCTCGACCTGGTGCCCATGCAGTCCTCCAGCCCGGGCCCAGCGACGGCAGACTGGAGCTGGGCGTAGAGCAACGTGTGGCGGCGGCCTGCTCCGCCATGGCCTTGGTTTGCCAAGCCAATTGTCTACTGGATACAGAAGATAATGATATAGGACAATATATTAAAGAATACAATAAGAAATGTGTGTATTCGTAAAAAAATAAATAATATCAATTGAGGATAAGATGAGATAAAATCATCTCAGATGATTTCGATATATACAACACATATTGATAGATGTTCCTGTAAGAAGGAACATTAATATAATAGTCCGTTACATAGAAGATGACCCTTAATAAAGTCAAATGGTAAACGCTATTCAAAGAGCCCAACTCCAAGAATGCTTGGTTTAGGATTTTTGTCACTTTTGAAAAAAAAAAAAAAAAAGGGACACTTGAAGCAGCTTCTGATAGCCCACCTCCCCCTATCAAAACTCTGAAATGCGTTTTCAATTTTTGAGAGGTTTTGTGTAACTTTCAAAAAAAGAAAAAAAAAATCATTTGGTACGATTACTTTAAATCTCACTATTTTTCTTTCATTTTTTTATCCGTTTTATCATTTCATCCATCTGGTCAACCAATACTATTTCATGTTATCACATGTGACATACGAAAATACAATTGTATATTCTACTTAACTCAATTGACATAGAGGATGGTCTACAATCAGACTCCGTCAGATATGAAAAACACACATCTGCACAAGCTGAGGCAAGCTCAATCCCTACTATTAGCAGATCCAGTAGATTGAGTAAAGTGATGATACAATTGTATTTTAGCACGTCACATGAGGCTATGGAAAGTGGTCTTAGTTGACCAGACGGACGAAATGATGAAACTGTTAAAAAATAGGAAAAGATGATAGTGAGAATTAAGAAATTGTGCCAAACAAAAAAGTGGGAGTGTTACACAAAATATCTCCATTTGTTTTATAAATGTATTTAAACCCCTACTTTTTTTTTCAAATTTTATTCTTAAATCTAGAACAATTTTATGGAGGCCTTACTTAATAATTCCAAACATCAAAATAATTTTTATGTAGGTCTTTCTTAAGAAGCAATACAATTTCTCCAAAGACCAAAGGAATTAAAAACTAAAATCAATTTATACTTGTTTTCATCTTCTTGTAGAGCTTTTATATACTAATAATGTTCACGTCAAAAAAACAACTCATATTATTAAAAAGTTAGATAAAAGTTTAAATTATATTAAAATAGTTTAAATATAATTAGAATATATTTTAATTAAATTTGTTATAGATATATTTATAGTATATTTAGATAATATCATGTAGTTAGTTTAAAAATAATTTGAATATTGAATATATTTTAATTTGGAATTGTTATAGATATGTCTACAGTGTTTGGATATATGTTGAATGATTTTAGGATATATGTTTTTTTACATGAGATATATCGATAAGGTGGTAGTTAGAAGGATTTTAGAATATTTTTTTAATTATGTTTTAGAAGTTATTTTCTGCCGTTTTCAAAGGTTTTTTATAAAGGCACTACAAAAGTTCCTCCGAGCTAACCAATTTTCTTCTTCTTTTATTTACAAATTTGCCACTCAAGAAAATTGCTAAGGTTTGTCAACTACATTAGTATAAAAGCCAACTTCTTATTTTCTTTTCCTCCTTTCCTCTCTCAAATTTCAAATATTGTTTTCAATCCTTGTTCGTGACTAAGTTTCATCTTCTAGTAACTAAACTTTGGTTTATGATTCATTTTGGACGGATATTTAAAGTTTCAAACCCATTTTAGGGTTTCGAACATTGAAAATTTGTCCATAGTCACGACGGGGACGATGATGGACTGTCAATTTTTTTTAGAGTCCTGTATATAGTCAGGACTGTCAATTTTTTTTACAGTCATTCAAATTAGTATGACTGTCAAATTTGACAATTCTAAAGTAAATATGTTGTTCAATGAACAATATGTTTTCTTTAGGACGGACATTTTGGTTTTTTTATCACTATCAAAAATTTTGACACTCCTAAATTTTTTTTTACAAAATTAGTTTTTATATGTAGACATAGATCGAAAGCGTGTTTGTGAACTTTTTTATCAGATTCAACTATGATGACCAAAGATAAGCATACACATAAATTAGTCTCAGATTTCGGTACTCCTACTGAGAGCAGTGTATGAAATTTTTAGGCTAGTTATAAAGGCACTGCATATTTTTATCAGGGCTAGCCCATTTGTAAGTTTGTATTATTTACAAGTTTGCCATTAAAAAAATTTATTAGGGCTAGCCCAATAGGTGGTATAAAAGTCACTTGTTATGTTTCCCTTCTCTTTGTCTTCTTCCTCTCAATTTTTTTTCTAAACCCTAGATTGAGATTCCTCTTGTCCCCCCATTCTACAACTAAGAAAATCTTCTTGTTTTGTAACCCTAGAGTAATTATCAACGAATATTCGTAGTAGTCGGTATGTTTTCGACTACTATATTGCAAAGTTTGTTAAATAATCGGTTGATTCCTAATTTTTGAATGTTCTTTCATAATGTAGAAAATATGGAACAAATTGGGACATCAAATATAGCAATCGATCATCCCGGTCCTTCCGAAGAACACAACATTCTCTCCGAAGAACCCGTGGTTGGTCCCCGACGTAGTTTTATTTTTTCGTAGTCCACAATTGGACTGCAACACACGCAGGCAGTCCAAAGTACTTGATGGACTGCCCTATAGGAAGGCAATCTACAAATTCATATACTCTTCAACTGGACTGCCACATCGCATGGCAGTCCACAAAGTACTTAGGACTGCCAGAAAGTATGGCAGTCGAGTTAAATACGTATGAACTTAAGGACTGCCTCACTTTGTGGCAGTCCTAGATACTTCAAGGACTGCCCAGAAACGTGGCAGTCCTAAAGTTGATGATGGATTAACTGGACTGTCACAAATTTTGGCAGTCCATGAAGTACTTAGGACTGCCAGAAAGTATGACAGTCGAGTTAAATACGTATGAACTTAAGGACTGCCTCACTTTGTTGCAGTTCTAGATACTTCAAGGACTGCCCAGAAACGTGGCAGTCCTAAAGTTGATAATGGATTCAACTGGACTGCCACACATTTTGGCAGTCCATGAAGTACTTAGGACTGCCAGAAAGTATGGCAGTCGAGTTAAATACGTATGAACTTAAAGACTGCCTCATTTTGTGGCAGTCCTAGATACATCAAAGACTGCCCAGAAATGTGATAGTCCTAAAGTTGATAGTCGATTCAACTGAACTGCCACACAATTTGGCAGTCCATGAAGTACTCAAGACTGCCAGATGTTGTGGCAGTCTAGTTTAACAGCCTGAATTGGATATTGTATTTGGTTATGTCATTAATTTTGGTATTTAAAAATTGTAAATTTATTGTAGGGCACCCCATCTCCTATGTGCACAGATTTGAGCAATAAATTCTCGACATATATTGTCTTTGAAACTTACGCCGAAACATTAGAATGGTGCAGAGAAGTTGGAAGGCAAACCAACACAACCCTTGTAACTTCAAGGTCGCTACGGTGTCGGCCGAAGCGTCAAACTGCAGAGATTGGCTGTGAAAGAGGTGGGACGTTTAGGGTGCATCGAAAAAAAAGTGAACTTCTCCTAATAATATCTGGGAAGAAAGAGTCAGGCTCAAGGAAATGTGGTTGTCCATTCAAGTTAGTGTTGGGGTGCAAGACTGGCGAGAAGTGGACAGTTGTGATACGTAATGGGATCCACAATCATACTATTCCGGAGACGCTAACTGGTCATGCCTACGCCGGAAGATTGAAAGATGATGAGAAAAAGTTAGTTACAGAATTGTCAGCTTCCGGAGTTGCTCCAAAAGAAATTTATTTTACGCTGCTTCAGAAGAATGATAGGAACAAGTCTACTATGAGGACAATTTACAATGCACTAGCGAGGTCTAGAACGAGTACTCTAAAAGAAAGAATGGTGATGCAACAAGTGATGAAATTGCTCGTCGAAAATCATTATGTAGAATACCATAGAAGACTTCCGGTGAGCAATGAAGTCGTTTCTCTGTTTTGGTCCCATCCGGATTGCACACAGTTGGCACGGTCCTTCGCCGATGTTTTGGTTCTTGATTGTACGTACAAGACTAATAAATTCAAGATGCCTCTTCTTCACATTGTTGGGTTCACTTCAACCCGAAGGACATTTTCAGTTGCCTTTTGTTTTTTGAGGAACGAAACATTAGAGGACTATACATGGGCTTTGAAAAAGCTGAAGACACTTTACAGTGGACATAAAGAACCGTCTGTTTTTGTGACCGATCGGAAATATGCATTGATGAATGCTATTGATACCGTATTTCCTCATGCTCGTAGATTACTATGTACTTGACATATAAACAGAAATATTCAAGCACAATGCAAACTGAAGTTCGAGAAAGTAGACGGCAAACTCGACATGGACCGCTTCCAAGATTTCTACAACGGTTGGACTCTTGTGTGGCGAGCAAGTAGTGAGAAAACATTTGACACAACATGGTACATGTTCAAAGAGCAATGGGAGCAGAGCAACCCGGCGTGAATATCTTATATCAAAGACACCTGGCTTGATGAACATAAAATTTTTTTGTCTTGGCATGGACGAATATGGTGAAACACTATGGCACGACCACTACCAACCATGTCGAAGGTTCACATTCAAGACTAAAAAGATATCTGTGCTCATCGGCCGGTGGTTTCGTCTCCGTTTGGCAATCAATCAATCTAATGACCAATTCGGTCATGAACGAGATAAAGGCTTCATTTGAGATGAGCCTGAATATTGTAAAGCACCAACATAAGAAAGAACATCTCTTGTCTGATTTAATCCATGTGGCGTCCCACGACGCATTGACATTACTACTTGATAAGATTGGTCGTACGAATTCTGTCGGTTTAGATATCGAAGTATGTGGTTGTACACATCGACATTCTCTCGGGCTCCCTTGTGCACACGAGATCAACGAATATCGACGTCAATGTAGACCTATTCCAGTAGTGGTCGTTGATCAGCGTTGGAGACAGCTGTCGATCATGCCTACGGTGGACAGTCCAGATGATTTCTTTTCCATGCCACAGTTGAAACTTCTTCATGCCAGATGGTGTGCAGCACTAGGACCTGAGAGAAAGTCCATTGAGCTTGGGATCCAAGAACTTGCCAACCCGGCAAGTAGTCGTCTACAGGAGCCATCTTCTATCATTGCTCCGAAAGGTAGACCGCCAAAAAGACTTACAAGAACACAAAAGAAGAAGCTCGAGTCTACTAAGCGAGAAGCCTCTCTCTTTTAGCACGTTGAAAGAAGCGTGCAATTGCTAGCCGTTCCAAAAAGGAAGGAGAAGCTCCATACTCGTAGAAAGAAACAGAATACGAGTGCTGCAAACACACTCGATGCGTACATTGGTGCTTTTGTGCCCGGCATGCGGGAATATATTTGGTCTATTGATGATGTGCCCAAAGACGAACATTGTGGATATCATGTGCTTGTGCGGCATCTAGGCTACCCCGCTAAAGACGGATGGAGACAAGTTAGAGCTGAGCTATATTTTGAGCTGGAGTCTCGTCTTTCATTCTATAGCAAAATACTTGGGCAAGAACATGTTGGCGAACTGTTGACAAGCATTCCATACGACACCCAGACTACTGGACCAGAGCATTACCTGGACATGACTTATGTTGCATATCTATTCGCTAACAATTACAAGATCCCAGTTATCGTTTTTTCCAAGCACAACAACAACACATTTTTTTCCAATGTGCGCTCCTCCGAAGGACTACAGTATATCCAATCTAAATACAATTGGACTCGTCGGAGATCACTTTGTTATCCCGCGGTTGATTGGGCACTCTCATATTCCTCCCCCTGCGTCACTTTGGTGGAAACATGCACCGAAAGAATCCCTCGCTTGGGTAACACCCTACGAAGATGCAATAAATGTTTACAAGAAAATCACGAACTTCGTGGAACCTATACCAAGGCCGGAGGGACACTATGATGTATTAATTGACTGATGTATAGTTGACGAAGCGTAACATTTTGCATAGACTCATGTATAGTTGACAAAGCGTAACATTTTGCATAGACAGCTGTATAGTTGACATTTTGTATCTTACTGAGTATCTATGAGTATTTTGTATCTTACTGTTTAGCAGCGTTGCATTTTGTATCTTACTGACAAAGCGTAGCATTTTGTATCTTATTAGAACTTGCTGTTCGTATATGGACTGCCCAGTTTTTGGGCAGTCCATGCTCACAGCAAGTTCTAATAAGGGCTGCCCAGTTTTCTGGTATGTGGACTGCCAGGAAACTGGGCAGTCCTTATTAGAACTTGCTGTTTGTATGTGGACTGCCCAGTTCCTGGGCAGTCCATGCTCACAGCAAGTTCTGTGATGGACTGTCCAGTTTCCTGGCAGTCCACAAGTCCATCACAGAACTTGCTGTGAGCATGGACTGCCCAGGAACTGGGCAGTCCACATACAAACAGCAAGTTCTAATAAGGACTGCCTAGTTTCCTGGCAGTCTACATACATATGTGGACTGCCAGAAAACTGGGCAGTCCATCACAGAACTTGCTGTAAGCATGGACTGCCCAGGAACTGGGCAGTCCACATACAAACAACAAGTTCTAATAAGGACTGCCCAGTTTCCTGGCAGTCCACATACATATGTGGACTGCCAGGAAACTGGGCAGTCCATCACAGAACTTGCTGTGAGCATGGACTGCCCAGGAACTGGGCAGTCCATATACAAACATGACTTGCTGTGAGCAAGGACTGGGCAGACCAATATGCAAACCAATTTAATACTAGTTCACGGCAATACCCACTTCATACTAATTTAATACTAATTCACAGCAAGATAACATTCACATAATACACAAACTTGCAATCAATATAAAACTAATTCACAGCAAGATACTGGAAACGACATTCATATAATATGCGAACCAATTTAAAACTGTTGACACAGACAAGTGTTCAACCAATTAGAAAAGTTTTACAAGTCACTTCCTCGGTCGTTCACCCAACTACCAAATACATTCAACCATATACAAACTACATAGTCATTCAGTATCATGACGCATCTTCGTGCGTCGCTCATCGATAAATGGGTAATCAGCTGCGATGTTTTGCATCTGGGTACCAACATCTTTGTAATTCTGCCCCTTGCACTGGATTAGACTTTTCCCTAATTTTTCACTTTCGAAGCCTGCATGAATACATATCATAATTTTAGGAACCAACAATTTACCACAACAAGGGTTAATTAAACAAACTATACTAACCATCTTCTGCAATGCATCATATATTGCTGACTTCGAAGGTAAGGGTGCTGCTACCGGCACTTTCGTACTTCTCTTATCAGGATTCAACATCATACCATGTCCGGCATTCCCATAGTATTCCATATAGTCCTCACTACAATCCCATATTTCCACCGCCGGAGTTCGTATGGTTTCACCGACAAGATGTTGTTGCCACTCAGTGAAAAAAATCCATAGCCCAAGGGTAGTCTGGCTGGACATAGGTCAACGGTTTCTTCCCTTTTGCAGCGGTTCTCAATTTCAACATGCTCGGGATAGTCTGTACGTAACCAAACTGACGAAGCACTCTATCTGGGATGTGAGGCTCCTCAATTTCATGACAAAACATCGGACCTCTAAATAGTGCAACTGGTTGCACAGGATGAGTGCTATTTCGCAGATCCTGATATGGATGCCAAATAATCTACAACATGCATTCATTACTTAAGGAGTTACTAATTAATGTGGAATACTAGAGTGGTAAATAAATGCTAGTTCAAGTTACTATTGTTTCACCTCCTTTGCCCTCAGATCTTCTAGAGCAACACGTAGGGTAGCCAACATATGTGGATGTCTGGTATCTATCTTAGCCGGCCTCCACCTACACATCCTGGGCATCTGCTCATCATAATTTCGATTAAGAGTAGCCCTATTGAGCGTCGAAAAATGCTCATATATCCATGCCTGAAAATGTAAAATATAACAATGTTATCGTTATCGACATAATTTTATACAATTCTATAGACACAGTATGCTAGGGTTTGCTTACATGGAGCAGTGTTTGACAACCAGCTATTGTCTTCGACTCGACTCGAGATGCAGCACCAAGTTCGCGGTAGAGGTGTGCTAGTATACCACTTTCGAATGATATTTCATCCACAGCGTTCAAGTCCGTAAAATTGTTTAGATATTTTGCATGTATCGCTGTCCCGGACTTGTTTGTAATGCCGACGGCTCCTAGGATGAACTGCATGTATCCATGGGCCACGAAGTCGTCATTAGCATTGTTGTCGTCGGCGTCGTCGGCGTCATCATTGAAAGTATTCCTAAAAAAACTTAAAGGAACTCCATAAGACTTCTTAAATTCTGGGATTGTGACAAAAGTCTTGGACTCGACACCGAGACAATTGGCAACCAAATCCACCATCTCATCATACAGGTCGAAGTCGCCCACGGAATAGTCCATCGACATTTGACGACCATCAACTGCAAGCCCTAAAATATGGTGGACATCATCGAGGGTGATTGTCAACTCTCCGTCTGCGAGATGGAAGCTGTTAGTTTCTGGATGCCAGCTCTCCACAAATGCAGAAATCATTGCGTGGTCCAATATCTGATACGAGTATTTTGCCAAATACTACAATCCGGTGGGGGTGATTTTTTCCTTCACACTCTCTTTCAACTCATCAAATTCCCACGTACTACACATCTTCGCACGATTTATTACCCTCAAAAGGCGCGAGCTTTTCTGCAAATAAAAAAAACAAAGATCCAATATTACATATATCTATTATTTTGAATAGTTAATCTATATAAAAGGTAAGTAACTAACCGGATCCTTCCATATTTTATAACAAATGTGGTTCTCGATTGACTTCAAAATTGAGCAACCAACTGGGCCCGCATCTTCCTCTTCCTCTTTCTCGGCTACTTGAGAAGGACCCGATCCAGCGTCATCTCTCATTCGGGCAATGGGTACATCATCATCATTGGAGGAATCATCACGACGAGTCGCCGCCGCTTTCGTCGAACGCCTTGCAACACATTTCGTTCCACGTGTTCTTGTTTCTGAGGCTGGTTCGGGTTCTCTGATTGATAGCCCTTTCTCGACATTTCTGCCAGCTTCACGCGCCTTGCGATCCGATACGGTAGGACATTTTCTTTCGGGCCTGGCCTCAACATCCTTCTCCTTTGTCTTCTTTTCATGACTATTATTGAATATTAATTACATATTAAAATGTAAGGCATGCCCACAAATGTTGCTGTTCCACTAGTGCAAACATTGGGCTGCCCAATATTCAACCAGTCCTCAGTGTATAATGGACTGCCAATTTGAATGGGCAGCCCTGGCTCAGGACATGTGTAACTAAAGACTGCCCACATTTCTAGCAGTCCAAGATGTAGTTAGGACTGCCAGAAAAGAGGACAGTCCTAACTCACATCATGTGTAAGAAAGGACTGCCCACTTTTCTGGCAGTCCTAACTTTATGTTGGACTGCCAGAAATTTGGGCAGTCCATTGTCACACATGTTATGCTAATGGACTGCTCATTATCCTGGCAGTCCAACATAGAGTCAGGACTGCCAGAAAAGTGGGCAGTCCATTGTTCCACATGTTATGCCAAATGGACTGCTCATTTTTCTGGCAGTCCAACATACAGTCAGGACTGCCAGAAGAATGGGCAGTCCTTCACTACACATGTTATGCCAATGGACTGCTCATTCTTCTGGCAGTCCAACATACAGTCAGGACTGCCAGAAGACTGGGCAGTCCTGGCCGACGCCAAATTTTGGCAAACACGTTTGCTACGGTCCGAATATAGTTTCATTCACATTACAATAATTGCAATGGAAATAACAAATGTAATTGATCCTTCAAATGTCTCAGATAATTTATACGATTTTCGAAAAAAATGGAGGAAAATTTTGCACCTTGTTTGCGAGGATGGTTTCGGTGCCATCGTTCTCCTTGAAAGAGAGAAGAGGACGTGGGAAAGAAGAGGAAGATGATGAAGCTGCTCGCCGAGTCGTAGAGAATGGAGTCAGTGTTTAGGGCTTAGGAGGAAGAAGAAGAGGGAAGTTAGGGTTCTTAGGGTTCTTGAGGAAGAAGAGGGAAGTTTGTGTTTGGGGAGGAGGGCGGGATTACTTGGGACAGCCTCTGATCAAATAAATGGGCTGTCCTGAGTAAAACCCAAAAAAAATTGGGCTAGCCCCAATCCGGGCTAGCTCTGATAAAAAAGGGCAGTACCTTTATAAAAAGCCAATTTTTAATAGGCTTATGACCATTTGGAAACCATGATGCCAACCATATATAATTTTTCCAAATGATGAAATGGACAAGCTCACATGACTTCAACCATATACTTCATTAGAGCCATACTTTTACTTTCAACCTGGTCTTATACCACATCCACCATTACCTCTCCTACATGGTAGGAACTTTTTTTACTTGGGAATGTTTTTCTTATACCACAAGCTGGTCTTATGCCACAAGCCCTTAGCAAACTTATAACTTTTTTTTAAGGACTATCAAAGTTTTTGACAGTCCTTCCAATTAGTAGTACTGTCAATTGTTTTATAGTCCTAGAAAATTGTTGTTCAATGAACATCATGTTTTCTTTAGTATTGTCAAAAATTTTGAAAACTGTTAAAAATTTTGACAGTGCTACCAATTTGAAGGACTGTCGATTTTTTTGACAGTCCTAATTTTTTTCCTACAAAATTAGTCTTTATACATAGACATATATTGAGAGCATGCTTGTGAACTTTTTCATCATATTCAAAGGACTGTCAAAATTTTCTATAGCCCTGCTTCGTTGCCATCGCAAGTGTTGGCGGATTTCCGAATTTCGAAATCCTAAATTAGGTTCAAAAACCGAAATGAATCACAACCCAATTTTGAGTTACTATAGTATGAGATTTAGGAATGATTGATTCTTAGAATTGGAAGAGGTAGAGAAGGAAGAAGTTTAGGGTTTTGAAGTGAAAACGGAAACCCTTAAATGGATTCAAAAGTTCCGAAATCTGTCCAAGATGAATCCTAAATTTTTAGTTATTACAATATGAAATTTAGGAATGATTGATTCTTGGAATTGGAAGAGATGGAGAATGAAAATTTTAGGAATTTGAAATGAAAGAAAGAGGGAAAGGATTTTGAAGGGAGAGAGTAAAAATTAGACTGTCTATTTTATTTTATTTATTTATTTTTATTTTTATTTTAATTTTTTTGGGGGGGGTTGTTGGGTAGCTCTCAAGGTGTTATATGGGCCGGTCGGCCCAGTTTCCGGCCTCGGCCGACCCGAGCCCGGTCAACGACCCGGCTCGGTCCCCTTCCTCGCAAGTCTGGGCTGGGTTCCAGTTTCCAACCCGCTAGCCCGAACCGGTTGACCCATTTTGACTGCAGGATCGGGCCGGTCAAACCTGCTTAACCCGGTTGGGCCGTCCTGGACCGGCCCGGTTCAGACCCGGTCTGAACGGTTTTGGGGGGATTTAACCACATATGCCCTCATTTTGAGGTTTTTTTTATCGTTTAAAGATTATTTGGCCATTTTGCTGAAAAGACCAAAAATACCCTTCTAACAACTGTAGTTTGAGGGTATTAGGGGGTAATTTTGCACCAAAAAATTCTTACAAATAGGCTATAAATCTTCAAAATTAATCACACCAATTTTTTTTCTCTTACAATATTTACAAGCAACCTAGTGTAAAGAAACTATTTAATATCATGGATAATGATCAACTATCACAACAACTACAAGATTAGCAATCGTAACCTGCACCAAACTGCAAGAAAAGTTTGAATCAAAATCGAACATTTGACATCATTTCAGTAGAGTTTACAATGAGCGCGAATGTGACGATATAGAAAGAAGATACTCCGTTAAAGTTCTTGTTGAATGCTTGTTGCAGGAAACGAATCCAATGCGACCATAGCTATGGTACAGAAAAGTTACACAGACATCTGAAAATTTGTATGGACATCTAGTTATCTTGCATGAGTCATTAATTGTAACTTATGGACTAGTAATATTAGTATGAGTCATTAATAAAATTTTGTATGAGTCATTAGTTGCGCGATATTAACTTTCAAATTATGCAAATAAACTTGGACTTTAAATTTTGCGTGTTACAATTTTATAATTTTTTAATTATATAAGATTTATATTTATTTATTTTTTTCTGAAATTTTTATGTAAAAAATCGGGCCAACCTGGCCCAACCCTGAACCGGCCAGGCCCGGTTTAGCCCGACCCATCCAAGACCAGGCTATGGGTCAGAGCTGGGTTCAAATTTTTAAACCCCGGGCCGGCCCGTTCCTCCATTCGGGCTAAGCCCGGCACGACCCATGCCCGGTCAAACTCGATCAAAACTGGGTCCGGGCTGGCCCCGAGTAAGTTTTGTAGTGCCCATATAATCGACATTTTCAAACCTCTCTCTCTCTCTCTCTCTCTCTCTCTATATATATATATATATATATATATATATATATATATATATATATATATATATATATATCCAAGGCTCCCTAGCCTAGTGGTAGGGAGGGGGCTCACTCGTGGGAGGTCACGAGGTCGAGCCCCCCCCCAGCGCGGGGTGGCTGGGTGGTCATGGTCCCGGGATGGGCCCTCCGTTCGGGCTGGTTGGGTGGCGGTGCCACGGGCCCGAAAGGAGTAGACATAAAAAAAGTATGTATGTATGTATGTATATATATATATATATATATATATGTATATAGGACGATGATCAAAAGCCTCGCAGGGGAGCCCCGTCCCCCTACACCATCGAATGGGGGGGTCCACACGCGCCCACTCGGCCCAACGGTCGAGGACGACTGGAGTCAGGTACTTTGCTGATTTGTACAATCAAACCGACTATCTAATTGCTTTCCCCACTCTAGTATGCAAGAGATTAGTCACGCAAACAGGCAATGTTGTCTTGTTTGTAGAACCCTAGAGGGGGGGGTGAATAGGGTAATAAAAAGATTTTCAATAATAATAAGCAATTTAAAGGATAATAAAGGAAGAGAGAATCAAACACTCGATGTATCCTGGTACCCTCTCAAGGGGCACTCCAATTCTGGAACTATCTCTCCAGCTTTAATCCACTATTTGAGTAAATAGTTATACACATGTTTGGATCCGAAGAGCTTTTCAACTTCTTACATACGAGTTTTCCTTCGAAGGATCATCAACTTCATACACACGAGTTTTCTTCTGAAAGCTCGTCAACTTCAACTTGAGATAAAGAAATGTTTCGATTTTCTTGAACACTTTGAAGATCTAATATTACAACTCTTGAATACTCTAGCATTTTTTATTGGATGACAAATGGAGGCTTGTAGAGTAATGGTGAAACTCTCTTGGTAGTTGGAAAATTTAAAGCTCAAATGGATAAATCTTTATGAAGAGAGAGGATGCCTATTTATACTAATCCAAAGTCATAAAGAGCTTTCAGCCGACAGCCGGATTACCCGACAAATTTTAGCGAAAATCCTTCGGATTATCAGGCCTACAATAACGGCTAGAAATAGAGCCGTTGGATGCATTTAATGCAACTAATGGATGCTGTTAGATTTGAATTCAAATAAGGCCAGCAGGGCATCCGGATTATCTGACGGAATGACGCGGAAGTCCGCCGGATAATCCGAACTTTTCTCACAAATACTTGCTATTTCTGATCGGATTATCCGTCGAATTTCTGCGAAACTCCGGCGGATTATCCGAACTTTTCTCACAAATTCTTGCTGTTTTCCATCGGATTATCCGTTGGATTACTACGGAACTCCGCCGGATTATCCGAACTTAACCAAAAATACTTTTTGGTTCTGATCGGATTATCCGGTAGACTTCTGCAGAGATTCGACGGATTATCCGGCTTTTCATAAAAACTAATTCAAATAAATTTACCATTTTAGCTTGTCATCCTTTCTAAAGTGCGTACAAGATTTTCTAGAAACTTACAGACTCTTAGAGAGACAGGAGCTTTAGATCTGAAATTCTTTCGCCTGTCATAGTCTTCTTGAGTGATCGTAGGTTATGCTTGTTTGTAAGTGTCTGGACTCAACTTTTCTTTATTGCTTCTAAGAGACTTGTATCTTCATATAGATGTTGGAGTCGTCTTTCTTCTATTTTTGTCTGACTTGTTTGTTCCAGTAGGATTTTAGGTCTAAAATAGTAAAAAGGTTAATTATAGTCAATATATCCAAATTGATGTGCCAACACTGTTGGCACCCGTCACTCTGGAGGAGATCGAGGAGATTGTAAAGACAGCGGACCCAGATAAAGCATCCGACCCCGATGGATTTGGAAGTAAATTCTACAAACTCCATTGGGAGGAGATAAAGGAGCATGTTCTGGAAGTGGTAAGCAATTTCTTCACACAAGGGCGGTCGCTGAAGGAATTGAATCATACCTTCCTTACTTTGGTCCCTAAAAAAGAGAGAGGGACAGAGATAGTAGATTTTTGGCCTATTGCATGCTGCAACTATATTTATAAAATCATCACAGGTATTATGTGTTGGTGTGTGGAGGAGCTTATGAAAACTTTGATATCCAAGAATCAGGCAGCCTTTGACAAGGTAGATCGATCTCCGAAAATTGCATTCTCGCACATGAATTTGTTCGGGATTTCCACAAGCCCGACGGAATGAAGGCGTGTGTCAAACTGGACCTTCTGAAAGCCTATGACACGGTTAACCGGGAGTTCGTTTACGCTATCATGACTGCTATGGGATTCTCTGGAGAATGGATGGTGAGAGTACACGAATGCATCATGACTGCATCTTTCTCTTTGCTTATTGAGGGAAAATCGTATGGTTTTTCAGAAGTAACCAGGGACTCCTTCAGGGGGACCCTCTATTCCCCTACTTGTTCACGTTGGTCATGGAGTACTTTACTTGCATGCTTGATGCGGCGGTCAGTTGGAACCAGATTCAACCACTCTACGGGACTGTCCAGCCACATGTTACACACCTGATATACGCGAATGACCTACTAGTATTTCTAGTTCCGTCCATGAGTGGCCTACAAACGATATCTGATATTATGAAGAACTTCGGCAGACTTACTGGGTTAAAACTAAATCGGGACAAAAGTCGAGTATACTTCAGCACTTTGTGTCAGAATAGGGAGAAGCGTGCGCTTGAGTTGGGAGTTATCCGATGAGAGTTGCCCATCAAATATTTTGGGATTCCTCTGACAGTTAACTATGCTCGAGCTTATGATTGTCGGACACTGGTAGAGTCTGTTTAGTGGCGCATAGAGGGTTGGCAGACACAGTATCTATCTTTTGGGGGCAGAATATAGTTGGTCAGGTCCGTAATAATGTCTATTACATCTTTTTGGCAGTAGTCTATCATGCTTCCAAAGGCCACAATAAGTCGCTTCAAGCAACATTGTGCTGACTTCATCTGGCGAGGTGGGATACATTCCATTACATGAGATGTGTTATGCAGGCCGAAGGACGAAGGAGGAGTTGGACTCGGACAACTGAATCTAATACATAAGGTGGCAGGAATTAAATTGACTTGGTGTCTACTGCAGGATGAATCCCTATGGTCGGAATGGTTGGTCAATAGGTACTTACGAGGCAAGAATTTCTCGGACTAGCAACAGAACGACAACGAATCAGTAACATTTAAACACATCCTGAGACATAGAAGGGACATCCAACCTCACATATCTAGGGTCGTTTCGGATGGCATGACTACAGACTTATGGCTGGACCCGTGGATACAACATAAGAGCTTGTTGGAGATCATTGGGAATCATATGGACCGAGAAGCACAGAGGGCGAGCTCGTGGGAAGACTATTGGCGGGTGGCAGGTGCCGCCTGGAGCAATACCGAAGTGCAGGTCCAGTGGTGTCACGACCCGCACCCTAGAGTTAGGGCACGAGAACGTAACAATGTCCAGCCTACGCCGCAGTGTCGGCGGTAGAACGCTGTCCTAGGTCACAACATCTAACAATATAAAGCTAAGCAGTTTATACTCCCCGAATGGGGGTGACATAGCAGATACAGTCTCAATCACATCTAAGGTAGAGCATGATAAGGATAGATAGAACATAAAATCCAAAAGAGATACAGGAGATAGAAGTCTAAGTGTCTAAGATACAAAAACCCAGAAATACATCTCAAAACCCAAATACAGTAATCCACAAATCAAATACAACTCCAGACAAAAGAAATAACTATCTAAACATCCTCTAATGTGACTCCTCTAGGATAGCAGGCACCTCCAGGCTATCTGTAAAATTTATCAACAGGTCCAGTCAGGACTGGAGCGAGCACAGTACATCTCAACAATTCATAGCAGGTTAGAAAATATAAACATACAGTAAAGTAAGATACAGGTACTGAAAGAAGTACACTATAAAAACAGAGAGAGAACTGTAATAGAAATATCTACTATACATAGAGAACTAGCAGTGACTAGTGAGTCAGAGTACAATATGAACATGTAAATGGCCTGGGATGATTCTGTAAAGATACTACGGAATGATTCAATGAAGATACTACTGGTGTATTATTCACATGTCCACTTCTACTCCCCCGTACCCCCAATCAATACACAAGGATCCAGCCAGGTTATGTTATATGATTCCATGCACGACCCCCGAAGGGTGATACATGGATGTCCCATAAATGGGGAGTCTGGGGGCTACCCAACTGTGTAAGATTCAAGAGACTCTGTGATCATGAGGGTACATGTCACAAGTAATCAAATGAACCAAGAAGCATAGTGATACGTCATGTAAGTGAAACGCACAGAATACGTAGTACCCGATGCTCCCTAAGGATAACATCTTAAGAAAGGATCCATATAGTACCAATCCGTGTGACCATCGTGACAGTACAAGTAAAGTAATCTACTGCAGGAAATAATTCTAAACAGGATATGAAATGATCAGAGAATGTACTCGCCTCGATAACCTGAACAGCTGATAAGTATAGGGGATCCCACTGAAGCCACAGAGTCCTATTTAAAGTAACACAGGTTACAAGGTGTTCAAGTTAAAAATAAATGAATCCACAAACAATCTATTCTATCCTAGGTTCTTCTAGTCAAATTAACTCTAGGTCAACTCCGGTCAATAATCTAGTCAAACTAGGTCAAGTGTTGACTTACAGTTGACTTTGGGTCAACTGGTCAACTCTGGTCAAACTGGGTCAATTCTAGTCTAATATAAAGTGTACTTCGTTATTTGTACGTCGAAACTTACGACACGCAAATCGAGATAAGAAGATTATCGGTAAGGTTGATAAACTTATTATAGTGATCCACGTGTCCAACTTGTCAATTTTAGCGATATGAGATCACTGGAATTGGCTGATCTCAGTTTCGTTGTACTAATCCCGAAATACGAACATTATATGAATTAATTATTAATTAATTATAAAAAGGTTAAACTCAGAGAAATTATCAACAAACATTGTCGGACGATGAAATAAACATCGCCAACGTGTCCAGAATGGTCAAATTAGCTAGGATAGCCTACCCAACGGTCCAATTTGGACACAAGGGCAAAAAGGTAATTTCGGGTTAAAGCGGTGTCCGTGTCGGAGCCATTTTGCACCGAAAAACGTGCAAGAAAATAAGTCAATAAAATATAACAAATTATATATCCACGAAACCAGAATGACGATACGAACCCAACGGTATCTCTAGAATTGGATTCCGTTGACCCGAACTCAATTTGGCCCGTTGACTAGAACTTGGAATTTCGGTTTGCACAGAAATACGTGCCGGAGCCAAAGTTCTCAAAACTTAGCAAACTACCTGTCAACGAGTCCAGAATGATAATATGAACTCAACGGTATCTCCGAAATTGGATTCCGATGAGCCGATCTCAAAATGACCTGTTGATCCGGATATTGGTATCTGACTTGTACCGAAATGCGTGCCCGATCCAATGTCCACCAAAACCTAGCAAATTATATGTCAATGAGTCCAGAATGACGATACGAACTCAACGGTATCTCCGGAATTGGATTCCGATGAGCCGGCGTCAAAAAGTCCCGTTGATCCAGAATGTGGGACCCACTTTGCACCGAAAAACGTGCCAGGGCCCACATTCTCCAAAACTAACAAATTTTATATGAAAACATGCCAGAACGATGCCACGAGTCTAATGGTGGTGTCAGAAATGAAATCTGGAGTCCCGTGTTCAAAAATGGAATTCTATAAGTTGGAAATTACGAATTCGGACGGCCAACTTTGGCGTCGAATTCAACCAATCAAACAAGCTCACAATGAAACAAAACTGGAGGGGTAGTAAGAGGGTTATACCAGCTTCGCACAGGAACTGGTAGCACACCAAATGGAGCTGCAGTGGAGGATACAAGCTGACGAAGTTGGCCCCGCGAAACTGTCCAAATTTAATACAATTTAAACGGTCAACTTGGTGGCCGGTTTTGATGTATCAAACGATAAAATTAACGGACGAAAATTGACAGGGATGAAGGTGGATATACCGAGATTGCGACGAAATGAAGAAATCGCCGATCCAACGGTCGGATCTTTGGGACGCGCCAGGCATCCCTAATTAGCGCCTGTAGTATTAGCCAGACGGAAGGGCGGGACATGTGGGTTTGGGATGACACTCCGACGGGCAAATTTGACTTCAAGGCTACCCATAAAATGGTAAGAGAACCTCAAGAGAAAATGGTTCAGGCTGATATTGTATGGATGAAAGGGATTACGCGGAAGATGCAGCTGTGTCTCTATAAACTTCTGCTACGACGGCTACTCACAATGGACATGCTACACAGGTTTGGAGTTCAGATAGCAGACTGCACTTGTACATTTTGTCTACAGGATCAGGAATCCATTGGACATATATATTCTTTCGATGTCCAGTGACTGGTTCTATCTGGCATGCTCAAATGAACAAACTGGGACTACAGATGGGAGGAGCATTGGAAGTGGAGGATGCAGTACAAACCATACGATATACTAATTGTAGAGGGCCACATTGGTTCAAGTAGGCATGTGCTAGACTACGTCTGCGGTATGACATATATGAAAAGAAAGAAATAATCGGATATTTGAGGGGATTAGTACCGTGTTCATAGATATACTTCATAACATTGAATTTGATGTAAAGAGAATGGGGATTGCAGGAGATACTGCTTGATGGTTGTATTTGGCACTTCTTCATATTAATATAATTACCTTGTTCCAAAATAATTATATATATATATATATATATATATATATATATATATATATATATATATATATATATATATAAGAAAAAAAATATATATAAAGAAAACTCCCTCGTTTTATTTAATGAAGGCGCAAAATGCCGAAGCCTGAACACGTATACAAGGCACAAAAGGACAAAGCCTATATGTAAGCCCCTGATTTTCAAAAATTTTTAAACTAGTGTTAATTAATTATTAAATGTCATTATTGGTTTTAAAATAATTTAATATGATTTTAGGAATTTTCTAGAATTTTTTAAATGAATTTTTAAATAAGTTTTAAATACCAAAAATATCAATGTATAATTTTCCAAATTATTTAAATATCATTTTGTAATTTTTAGAAATGTTTTAATGTAGTTTTGTAATAAGTAGAATTGTTTTAATATCGATTTGTAATATTTAATTTTGTTTTAATATCAATATGCAATTTGTGAATTATATTTTATAGCCATTTGCAATTTAGGAATTGTTTTAAATTCTGTTATGCAAATTATAATTTGCATTTACTGTTGTTTGGACCTATTTGTAATTATCCTAAAACTAGAGGACCCTATTGCAAAATTACCAAACACCCCCCCCCCACGAGCAGCTCTCTCTCTCCTCTGACTCGAACGCTGCCCCGACCGACCGACGCTGCCCCCCTCCGCCATTTCCGGCTGCCCCCCGACTAACCCGACCGCCCTCTTTCCCTATTTAAACTCCCCCTCAGCCTAGCTACCACTTCCCCCGACCACCACCGACGCCCTAGCTCCGCCCATCTCCCAAAAACCCTAACCGGAACCCTAACTCCGGCTAACCACCAGTCCAGCCCCACCGCTGAGCACCACCGCCCGCAACCACCACCGTTAGGTTCGCCGCGCTGAGCCAACCCCAGCGCCACCCAAGCGCCGTGACGCCGACGTCTCCTCCGCCGTCCCCGACCTTCGAATCGCCCTTCAACTCGCCGGACACGTGAGTGTCAGTGTTCCCCTGTGTCGTGCGTGTCTCGTATTGAGTCGGAAGCGTTCGCCGTGTCCTGGCGAATACTTTGATAGAACTGGACACGTAAGTTTGAGCTCGTGTGTGTCGTGCAGGCCAAGGACACGAGGATACCTGTGTCCTTAACTGTCAGGACACAGGTTGGCTTTTATATTTTTTTTGTAATGATAAATCATTTGTTACTAAATAAAATAAACAAAAACCCTATCCTAACAGTTGGGCCAACTGGCCCATTGGCCAGCGCGCAGCAATTAAACTCTCACCCCCCCTGGCTCTGTTGGCTCGGGTTCGAGCCCTGGCTGCTTTTCCTTTCCCTTTTCTTTTTCTTTTCCTTTTTCTTTTTCCTTTTCTATTATATATATATATATATATATATATTTATATATATATGTATATACATATACTTGTATGCATATATGTATTATTCTATATACTATATTTATATATATATATATATATATTTGCTGTTTTCATATATATATATATATATATATATATATATATATATATATATATATATATATATATATATATATATGTATACTTCATTATTTTTATATACATATGTATACATATATATTTATGTATATATATATATATATATATATTTTCTTGTGTATATATATTATCATATATACTATTATATGTATATGTATACATTAATTTTGTATATATATATATTTATATATATATATATATATATTATATAGTTGAGTATTTTCTTATATGTATGTATATATACATATATTTGTATATATATATATATAATATATAGTTGAGCATTTTCCTATATATATAAATATCCATATATATATATATATATATATATATATATATATATATATATATTAGTTCCTATGTGTATTTTACTTAGCTTAGTGTAAATTATTTATATAAAATAATGTTCATACTTTTATAGTTACTATGTAAAACTTTACCTTATTAAAATAATAATATTTATTTTGACTATTATCAAATTGTATTTTCATTGTGTTTAATTTACTGCAACCATTTGGTGTCCAAGCCTAGCATGGGTATTTGGGCCCAAATGTGTTTTCACACATTCAAGACCTGTACAAGTCATATTGGACTTGATTCATGGCCTTGGGTCCTGTATTTGAACTTTGGTTCAAATTATATACATGGACAAAATATGCAGATAATTAATTAGTGTGTGCATTGCTGTATTTGATTTTCTAAAAATACTTAAAGTATTGCTAAAATTATGAAAAAATAGTTTTTAGATACTATGTTAAGTTGGCTAATTTAGTATAATTTTTGTAGTATTTAATTTACTGTTTTGCCACTAGTTTGGCATATGAAACCAAAACTCATTTTCTGTATACTTAGGAAAACTGATTTTTATAAAATATTTGTACTGGTTAATAAATTCCAGAAAAATTATAATAAATTTCTATGGTTAGCAAGGATCGTTTTGGTACTTTGTTTTATGCAAAACTAGGCTTTTTGCCTATCTCTAAAAATTGTTAGAACACAATGATCTTTTGATTTATTTATTGATTAATTACGACTTGTAGCTTTTGTGTTATTTGGAGTTTTAGACGTGCTGAACCCCATCCCTCACTAGTATAAAGACCCTAGAAAGTTAGTTAACATAATGTGTCACCCCACATTGGTCTCCTATGCCAAGTCATCATTTTGGCTAGGTGCCCAGTCACAAGTCGTGTCGCACCAATTAGTGTCCTAGTGTTTTAGCTTAGTGTAAAAGCTAAGTTTATGTATGTATTTCTACAGTGACGAGTTACCGGACATCCATAGCACTTTTATCGCAGCTTGTTTTGCTAGAGGCAAGTACATCTACAAAACTCATTTACTGTCTTTTAATGCTAGAACATGTATTAACCATGTTAAATGCTGATCCTTGGGGTAGCAAGTTAAAACGTCACATGTTGTACTTTCCATTACTATCATGCTTAGAACTGTCTTGATGTATCTCTCACATGATTAGAATATGGGTTATGGGGAAACTGATAGTATTGTACGTGATCATGACCCCCCTATAGTAGCGAGCTTGGTCGCATTTTATATGCATACCTTGCTGTAGGCTTTATACCAAGGCAGATTTGTGCGTATGTACATCTATTCGCCCTATCACTTGTACGGAAGTACATTTTATTATGTGCCACAGCATATTGTATATCTATTTAACCGATCACGTACCTGCTACAGTTTTAAACATTACATATACATCTGTCTCTATGACATATGTATACTTGCCATGATAGATTATGATGACATGATTGTGATACGACATGAGACAGATGCCATGTTCCCTATGTTACTATGATACTATGATCCCAGTTGTACCATGATGACATGTTTCCAGTATTTCCTGTTTTATAGACTCATCACACCATGATCCTTGTTGTACATCTCTTTCATTATATGTTCAGTACTTTAGTTGTAGAGGTTGTACTTGCTCCCGTCCTGACAGGATAACGTTGTAGGTATACTTACTGAGGAAGAGTTGCTCTGTGATTCGTATTATGGAGTCACTGTCGAAGACCCAGTTTTGCCATGCAAGGATGTTTCTGCGGGGAGACTCGCCTAGTTTGCGTAGTCACTTGGGATACTTAGTATAGTCATGTATTAGACTACATCATTTTGTAACTGGACATGTATCCAGTTTTACATTTCAGTTTACTTGTACTTGGATATTTTACTATATACGACGACTTTTGTGTTTGGAGCATTTATGATTCTTCTTCACTTATAGAACTGTTAGCACATTTAGTCTTATCTTGTTATCTCTAGAACAGCTTACTGCGCTTTATCTTAACCGTAGGCTGGACATGGCTCGGCCCGGCCCAACAATTTGGGTAACGGATCGTGACATGTTTTTTTGGTGGCCCATGCAGGTCCTGACTAAACTGTTTGGTTACGTTATTGTACCAATCATGCCTGCAATTAGGAACTTAAGGTAATTAGACAACATTAGGAAAGACGCTTAGAACACCTAGAGGAATGCTAGGATTGCAACATAGGAAATATGTCACATGTTTGCTATTATAATTAGATTTTCTTGCATATAATTGCTTGCTTTAAATAAGTCTTTATAAGTCTTTTATGTGTAATTTAGATGGTGCTTACTCGTTTATCCCAGTATGTTACCTCCGAGAATGGGGCCCTCCATATCCAGTCAGCTGACCAGTTGACTGATACACCTCCACCTACCACATTCCCCCACTCCACAGATCCACAGACCCAGATACCACCTTCCACATCCCAGGCCCAGCAGGACCCGATACTTCCACCACCCCCTATCACTATACCCACCCAGGCTTCCGTCACACTCGACGGAACCCAGCTGCTCACACTGATCCAGGGGTTCCTAACAACCCATCAGGAGCAGACTACCCTACTCTACCAGAGCCTAGAATTGGCTCGGAGCATTGAGGAGCGTCTTCTGTCTAGCAAGAGGCCGGCTTCTGTACACCATAAGGGACCGTCCAAGCGTCATGCTTTCCAGCAGAGAGCACCGACGCCACCCCAGCAGACTTACCATCCTCCTACATTACATCACCCGACCCAGCTAGTTAGAGCCCCGGGACCCCGACAGCAGCAGCAGAAGGGAGCTTTTTGTGTATACTGCAAGAGGCAAGGCCATGACTTTCTCGTCTGTAGGAAGAGGTTGGGTCAGTGTTTAGCTTGTGGGTCTGCCATCCATCAGATTCGGGACTGCCCAGTAGCCAAGGGACCCCAGGGGAAGACTTATAGCCTAGTCCTTGAGCCAGAGCCGGAACAGGTTTCAGGAGGTTAGTTTTGACCGTAGTCTTAGTCATTTGTTGCATTGCTTGCTATGTTAGAATATTGTCGGGTCTTCAATCCTTGTGAATTTCGAGGACGAAATTTTTCAAAGAAGGAAGACTTGTAAGCCCCTGATTTTCAAAATTTTTTAAACTAGTGTTAATTAATTATTAAATGTCATTATTGGTTTTAAAATAATTTAATGTGATTTTAGGAATTTTCTAGAATTTTTTAAATGAATTTTTAAATAAGTTTTAAATACCAAAAATATCAATATATAATTTTCCAAATTATTTAAATATCATTTTGTAATTTTTAGAAATGTTTTAATGTAGTTTTGTAATAAGTAGAATTGTTTTAATATCGATTTGTAATATTTAATTTTGTTTTAATATCAATATGCAATTTGTGAATTATATTTTATAGCCATTTACAATTTAGGAATTGTTTTAAATTCTGTTATGCAAATTATAATTTGCATTTACTGTTGTTTGGACCTATTTGTAATTATCCTAAAACTAGAGGACCCTATTGCAAAATTACCAAACACCCCCCCCCCCCCACGAGCAGCTCTCTCTCTCCTCTGACTCGAACGCTGCCCCGACCGACCGACGCTGCCCCCTCCGCCATTTCCGGCTGCCCCCCGACCAACCCGACCGCCCTCTTTCCCTATTTAAACTCCCCCTCTCCCCCTCAGCCTAGCTACCACTTCCCCCGACCACCACCGACGCCCTAGCTCCGCCCATCTCCCAAAAACCCTAACCGAAACCCTAACTCCGGCTAACCACCAGTCCAGCCCCACCGCTGAGCACCACCGCCCGCAACCACCACCGTTAGGTTCGCCGCGCTGAGCCAACCCCAGCGCCACCCAAGCGCCGTGACGCCGACGTCTCCTCCGCCGTCCCCGACCTTCGAATCGCCCTTCAACTCGCCGGACACGTGAGTGTCAGTGTTCCCCTGTGTCGTGCGTGTCTTGTATTGAGTCGGAAGCGTTCGCCGTGTCCTGGCGAATACTTTGATAGAACTGGACACGCAAGTTTGAGCTCGTGTGTGTCGTGCAGGCCAAGGACACGAGGATACCTGTGTCCTTAACTGTCAGGACACAGGTTGGCTTTTATATATTTTTTTTTAATGATAAATCATTTGTTACTAAATTAAATAAACAAAAACCCTATCCTAACAGTTGGGCCAACTGGCCCATTGGCCAACGCGCAGCAATTAAACTCTCACCCCCCCGGCTCTGTTGGCTCGGGTTCGAGCCCTGGCTGCTTTTCCTTTCCCTTTTCTTTTTCTTTTCCTTTTTCTTTTTCCTTTTCTATTATATATATATATATATATATATATATATATATATATATATATATATATATATATATATATATATTTATATATATATATGTATATACATATACTTGTATGCATATATGTATTATTCTATATACTATATTTATATATATATATATATTTGCTGTTTTCATATATATATATATATATATATATATATATATATATATATATATATATGTATACTTCATTATTTTTATATACATATGTATACATATATATTTATGTATATATATATATATATATATATTTTCTTGTGTATATATATTATCATATATATACTATTATATGTATATGTATACATTAATTTTGTATATATATATATATATATTATATAGTTGAGTATTTTCTTATATGTATGTATATATACATATATTTGTATATATATATATATATAATATAGTTGAGCATTTTCCTATATATATAAATATCCCTATATTTATATATATATATATATATATATATATATATATATATATATATATATATATATAAAAAAATATATATATATATATATATATATATATATATATATATTAGTTCCTATGTGTATTTTACTTAGCTTAGTGTAAATTATTTATATAAAATAATGTTCATACTTTTATAGTTACTATGTAAAACTTTACCTTATTAAAATAATAATATTTATTTTGACTATTATCAAATTGTATTTTCATTGTGTTTAATTTACTGCAACCATTTGGTGTCCAAGCCTAGCATGGGTATTTGGGCCCAAATGTGTTTTCACACATTCAAGACCTGTACAAGTCATATTGGACTTGATTCATGGCCTTGGGTTCTGTATTTGAACTTTGGTTCAAATTATATACATGGACAAAATATGCAGATAATTAATTAGTGTGTGCATTGCTGTATTTGATTTTCTAAAAATACTTAAAGTATTGCTAAAATTATGGAAAAATAGTTTTTAGATACTATGTTAAGTTGGCTAATTTAGTATAATTTTTGTAGTATTTAATTTACTGTTTTGCCACTAGTTTGGCATATGAAACCAAAACTCATTTTCTGTATACTTAGGAAAACTGATTTTTATAAAATATTTGTACTGGTTAATAAATTCCAGAAAAATTATAATAAATTTCTATGGTTAGCAAGGATCGTTTTGGTACTTTGTTTTATGCAAAACTAGGCTTTTTGCCTATCTCTAAAAATTGTTAGAACACAATGATCTGTTGATTTATTTATTGATTAATTACGACTTGTAGCTTTTGTGTTATTTGGAGTTTTAGACGTGCTGAACCCCATCCCTCACTAGTATAAAGACCCTAGAAAGTTAGTTAACATAGTGTGTCACCCCACATTGGTCTCCTATGCCAAGTCATCATTTTGGCTAGGTGCCCAGTCACAAGTCGTGTCGCACCAATTAGTGTCCTAGTGTTTTAGCTTAGTGTAAAAGCTAAGTTTATGTATGTATTTCTACAGTGACGAGTTACCGGACATCCATAGCACTTTTATCGCAGCTTGTTTTGCTAGAGACAAGTACATCTACAAAACTCATTTACTGTCTTTTAATGCTAGAACATGTATTAACCATGTTAAATGTTGATCCTTGGGGTAGCAAGTTAAAACGTCACATGTTGTACTTTCCATTACTACCATGCTTAGAACAGTCTTGATGTATCTCTCACATGATTAGAATATGGGTTATGGGGAAACTGATAGTATTGT
Organism: Iris pallida; assembly: GCA_029216955.1. NCBI lineage: Eukaryota > Viridiplantae > Streptophyta > Magnoliopsida > Asparagales > Iridaceae > Iris > Iris pallida. The sequence goes on from JANAVB010034218.1 coordinate 12,455,213, forward strand.
ACGTGATCATGACCCCCCTATAGTAGCGAGCTTGGTCGCATTTTATATGCATACCTTGCCGTAGGCTTTATACCAAGGCAGATTTGTGCGTATGTACATCTATTCGCCCTATCACTTGTACGGAAGTACATTTTATTATGTGCCACAGCACATTGTATATCTATTTGACCGATCACGTACCTGCTACAGTTTTAAACATTACATATACATCTGTCTCTATGACATATGTATCCTTGCCATGATAGATTATGATGACATGATTGTGATATGACATAAGACAGATGCCATGTTCCCTATGTTACTATGATACTATGATCCCAGTTGTACCATGATGACATGTTTCCAGTATTTCCTGTTTTATAGACTCATCACACCATGATCCTTGTTGTACATCTCTTTCATTATATGTTCAGTACTTTAGTTGTAGAGGTTGTACTTGCTCCCGTCCTGACAGGATAACGTTATAGGTATACTTACTGGGGAAGAGTTGCTCTGTGATTCGTATTATGGAGTCACTGCCGAGGACCCGGTTTTGCCATACAAGGATGTTCCTGCGGGGAGACTCGCCTAGTTTGCGTAGTCACTTGGGATACTTAGTATAGTCATGTATTAGACTACATCATTTTGTAACTGGACATGTATCCAGTTTTATATTTCAGTTTACTTGTACTTGGATATTTTACTATATACGACGACTTTTGTGTTTGGAGCATTTATGATTCTTCTTCACTTATAGAACTGTTAGCACATTTAGTCTTATCTTGTTATCTCTAGAACAGCTTACTGCGCTTTATCTTAAGCGTAGGCTGGACATGGCTCGGCCCGGCCCAACAATTTGAGTAACGGGTCGTGATACTATACAAGTATACCAGCAAAAAGAAAGGCGAGAGGGATAGGGAGAGACGACACAACCACACAGAGTTAGGTGGGGAGAGAGGACCAAAATGCACTCGGGCTGTGGGAACACCCGGTGCTCCGCCTACGGCATTGACGGAAGACTTTCCGAATGAGCTGGTCAGCTGAGAATTTATGTCCTTCATATCTCGCCTTATTGCGATTCTTCTAAATCGCTCACGTGGCGGCCGCTGCGACGATCTGGTGGCCATGGGAGGCTGAACCCCATGATACCGCAAGATCGTGGAAGCGTCCGCCTCCCGGCTTGATACTGTAGTGCTGGTTAAGGGTCCTCCAGATCCTGTCAGGTAGGCTTCCCTGACAGAATATATGGTCGATAGATTCCATCTGCCGCTCAGAATAGCAGTTGCAGGCTGATGCTAAGCTGATGCCAACGGTGTTGAGTATGTCATCAGTCGGCAATTTCTTCCTAATGACTCTCCACATTAGGAATGACCACTTCTTCGGTATGCAGGTGTGCCAATATTGAGCCATGAAATGTGGCTGCCGGGGGCCCTGGGCCGCTCTCCTCGCCGACCACACCGAAAATGCCCCCGAAGGCTCGAGCGACCATTTCAGCACATCTGCCTCGCGACCGATACGAAATTCAAGCACTCGGATGCTATCCGCCGTTTTATGACCGGACCATTCCCAAATTTTGTCCCAGTTCCAGTCGTCGTTAGTGGAGTTCCACAGGTCTCTAATCTTGCTGTTTCTCGGGAATTTCGTGAGACTCGGGATCATGCTATGTCACGACCCGTTACCCAAATTGTTGGGCCGGGCCGAGCCATGTCTAGCCTACGCTTGGTAAAGCGTAGTAAGCTGTTCTAAGAATAGACAATAAAGGATCTAAGCTACTAACAGTTCTAAAATCACATTTAAAGTTCATCACAACACAGCATCTATAAGCGAAGGTAAACAAGTACAGACTTAATAATACACATCCAAGTATCTAACTGGAGACAAAGTCCAGTATCCAAATATAAGTACAGACTAAAATCTAAGTCTCAAAACACATGAAAATATCTAAGCAAGGTTTTCTGCTGGGGCCTCTTTTGGAGCTAAGGCCAGGTCCTCAAATGCAGTACCATAATATCAATCACATAGCATTTCCTTCTCGAAAAGTGAACCTACAACGTTATCCTGTCAGGATGGGAGCAAGTACAACCTCTACAACTAAAGTACTGAATATATAATGAAAGAGATGTACAACAAGAAATATGGTGTGATAAGTCTATAAAATAGGAAATACTGGAAACATGGCCTCATGGTACAACTGGGATCACAGTATCATAGTAGCATAGGGAACATGGCATCTCATAGTCTATCATGGCAAGGACACATATGTCATAGAGACAGATGCATATGTAATGTTTAAAACTGTAGCAGGTACGTGATCGTCAATAGGTGTAAAATGTACTGTGGTACAAGTATATAAAATGTACTTCCGTACAAGTAAAACAAGCGATAGATGTACATACGTACAAATACAGCTGGTGCGCCTATGACAAGGTATACATAAAATATCAACCTTGCTCGGTACGTACGTACGAGTAGGGGGGCATGATCACGTACGCAACTAACAGTTTCTCCATAACCCATATTCTATCATGTTAGAGATACGATAACAGTAAAAACATGTGAGAGATACCTGAAGTAGTATAAGCATGGCAGGTACTGGGAGCCGTATGAAACATGTAAATACTCCGAGTAGTATAAAGCATAGTGAAACATGTACTGAGAACCAGTAAGAAGCATGTGAAGATATGATAACTGTCCTAAGCATGGCAAGTATTGAAAGTAATACAACATGTGAAGATTTAACTTGCTACCTCAAGGATCAGTATTTTAACAGGGTTAATACATGTTCTAGCATTAAAAGACAGTAAATGAGTTTGTAGATGTACTTGCCTCGAGGAAAGAAAGAATACTAGTACGAAGATATAGATGTCCGGTGTCCTGTCAATAATGATATACAAACTCAGTTCTAAGCTATGTTCAATATTACACTAGTGGTGAGACACGACTCCTAACTGGACACTAACTAAGTGGGGACCTAACATAAAAGTCTAATGTGGAGTGCCACTATATCCAAACTAACTTTCTAGGGCCTTTACACTAGTGCGGGGTGAGGTCCAATACTACAATAATCCAATACAACACAAAATATTGAAAGTCGTAATTATTCAATAAATAAATCAAACTGTACTCCATGTTCCAACAATTTTTGAGATAGACAAAAAGCTTAAATATACATAAAATAAAATACCAAAATGATCCTTGTTAATTATAGAAATTTATACTATTTTTTCTGGAATTTATAAACCCTCATAAATATTTATTAAAAATCAGCAAACACATGTATCCTGAAAATGAGTTATGTTTTCCTATTTTTATAAAATACCAAAAGTACTTATTAAATGCTAGAAAAATTATAATAAATTAGCTAAATTAACATAGTATTTAAATACAATTTTTCCAGATTTTTACAGAAATTAAAATATATATATATAAATTCAAAAATAGAAAGTAATAATTTCTGGAAAAATAATTAATTACAAATTAAGGATAATACATAAGCAAAATCTACAGATGTTGTCGGATGATAAAATAAATATCACCAACGTGTCCAAAATGGTCAAATTAGCTAGGATAGCCTACCCAAAAGTCCAATTTGGACACAGGGGCAAAACGGTAATTTCGGATCAAAATGATGTCCGCCGTTGGACACACTTTGCACCGGAAAGCGTGTCAAGATAGAAGTCTACAAAATCTAGCAAATTATATGTCCACAAATCTAGAATGATGATATGAACCCAACGGTATGTCCGAAATAGGATTCCGATGTGCCGATCTCAAAATGACACGTTGACACGGACATTTAGAATCCAGTTTGCACCGAAATGCGTGTCGGAGCAAATGTTTTCAAAACTCAGCAAATTATATGTCAACGAGTCCAAAATGACGATACGAACTCAACGGTATATCCGGAATAGGATTCCGATGAGCCGATCTCAAAGTGACCCGTTGACTCGAAAAGTGGGACCCGCTTTGTACCGAAATACGTGCCAGGGCCCACGTTCTCCAAATCAAGCAAATTTTATATGAAAACATGCCAGAACGACGCCACGAGTCTACTGGTGGTGTCAGAAATTGAATCCGGAGTTCCGGGTTCAAAAATAGAATTTAACAAGTGCAAATTAAAGAATTCGGACGGTCAACTTTGGCGTCGAATTCGACTAACCTAACGTGCTTAAAATAAAACGAAACTTAAAGGAGGCAGGAAGAGGGTTATACCAGCTGCGCACAGGAACTGGTAGCACACAAAACGGAGCTGCAACGACGAAGATACGAACCCGTAAAGTTGGCATCACAAAACTGTCCAAAAATAGTTCAATTTAAAACGTCAACTTGGTGGCCAGTTTTGAGGTATCAAACGACGAAATTAACGGGCAAAAATTGAGGGAAGTGAAGTGCTATATACCGAGATTGCGAGGGAGCAAAAAGTTCGCCGATCCAACGGTCGGATCTCCCAGAAAATTTGTACGAAGTTGATGTCCCGAGACGCAAATTCTGATGTTTGAAATCGCGCGTCACGGCGGGATTTCGACGTAAATGCACAAACAGCCTATTTGGCTCGTCGGGGAAGGTGGCGATGGACTCGGGGTGGTTGCCGGAGGGTCGCCGGGTTGTCGGGAGCTCGCGGGGGCGGGCCGGCCACGTGGTGGCGCACGGCATGTGCCCATGCGCGCGCGCGGGTGGCACGGCAGCCATTGCTGCATGCTGCTGATGTTGCTTGCAGCTGCTGCTGCGGCGGCGGCACACCTGGCACGACGGCAGGCTAGGCCGGGGCACGGCGACGGCGACGGTGCCGTGCGGTGGTCGTGGTGGCATTGTGGTGGTGGTCGAAGATGGTGATGGCAATGGGAGATGATGATGGTGATGATGATGATGGTGGGAATGAGGGTGATGGATGATGGAAGAATGGAGAAGGAGGAGGATGGGGGCTGTGTCGAGGAGAAGCTCAGCCAGTGAGGAGGAGGATGTCGGCCGGCCTTTGCTGGGAGGGTGGTCGGCCAAAAATGAAGGCTGGTGGTGGTGTGTGTGAGTTGTGTATTACATAAAGAGAGAGAGAATGTATATAGGTGTGTATAATAAATAGGAAGAGAGAGAGAGAGATACTTAAGAGAGGGGGAAAGAGAGAGGTCGGCCAGGGGGGGTGTGAGCTGGTGTGTGGGGAGTGAGGGAGTGTAGGTGTAGGTGGAAAGTGAGAGATGTTTATATATATATATATATATATATATATATATATATATATATATATATATATATATATATATATATATATGGGATATTTGTAAAGAGAGAGGAGATATTTTTAAATAGAAAAAGGGAAAAATTAAGTGGGGTACTTAGGCAGTCATGAGAGGACAACATGGAGCTTGGGTTCGGGTTCGGTCGAGCCAGGTCGGGTCAAAATCGGACCGGGTGCAATAATTGAATTAAAAATAGGGATTTATAATCATGGGTAAATAAATAATATAAATAAATGGGACACAAGCGTCATGTGGGTAGTAGGCATCGTGTGGGCCATGTCCATACTTTGGGTCGACTAGGTTGGATCGATGTAGGGTCCCGAAATTAAATTAGAAAATAAATCAGGTCTTACGGTAGATAATAAATTGGCCTAAATTGACCCGAAAATTGTGCGAAGAAAATGAAGCATAAAATGGAGTGTCTGAGTGGGACACGAAGGTCATGGGTTAAGAGCGTCTCGAGTAGATCATTCATGAGAAGTTGGTTCTGAAAAAAACGACTGGTCTGGTGCTCCTAAATTAAAAGTCACGGTAACGTGCAAACGAAGATCAAAGATAAAAGTGAGAATAATTATTCAACGATTAATTGGTCTAAGTTGACCCGAAGTTGCGCGATACAAAAAAGAGCACAAGGGAACGAGTTTAAGTGGGACATGATATATCAAAACGAAGATAATCTTGTCTACTTCAAAACTCGTGAAGAGAGTTTACAAAGATTGGCATCCCTGACGCTCCAGAAGTCAAAGTCACGGAAATGAACATTAATGATCACAAATAATTAAATAATAAAATATTTATCGAAAATAACTCATTCAGAAAATTTAAAAATAGCCCTGAAATTCAGGGGGCTTACATCCTACCCACCTTACAAGAATTTTGTCCTCGAAATTAAAAATCATCCAATAGGTCAAACTATAACATGTAGCTGCTCTGGCTACGATACTCAATCTGCTACCCTTGAAATCATCTGTGCTATTTCTCTTTGCAATCTTTTTGGTCCAGGCTCAACAAAGTCCTTCTATCATAAACTATGTCATATATCCTTTAGAATCTTTCATACTAACATGAAACCTTAACGTATACCCTAAAATATAGGTCATTCTCTGGACATGTCTATAAACCTACAATGCTTAATCATCAATCTTATTTCCAACCTCAATCGTAAATACTTGATTTTTTTATCGTATCCTAAGCATCCATATTCTATCAATCCACAGTCCCTTTGCATTATTTGTCGTCAATTCTTTTCTACAGTTTTTCTTTGAAATTATACGTTCAATATTTATCCTTGGCGTAGAGCCTTCTTCTTTTTACTCAACAAGTCCTCCGAATATAAATCCTCGATTTCAAACTCCCGATTTATTAATTACCAATGTACATATGTCTTTGCCGTTTCCCTTATCGTTTTAACTGATATCTTCCCGACTTAATACGCAATACGATAACTCATTCTAACTTATTCTATATCATTGCACATATCGATCTACCCTCTAATCACATGTAATTAGCTATAGATAACCAACCAAAATTCTACAAATGCTAAATCCTCAAACTGCTAAGCATAAGTTTCTAAGCCTCAATCCATAGTCACAATAATATAATATCTCATTATTCCATCTTAGATACCCTATCATCAAGTCCTATTATCAATACAATCATTCTTAATGATTTTCAAGTCTACTACAGTCAGTCACCCATACTTGTCCTATAAGCTTAATCTAACCAATCCCTAGGAAAAGTATTTATCACAATCACACAATATATTTATAGTTATACTACAGGATCAGTCAACAAGGTTTGGCTATTTCGGTCGCCTATGAAATAGAAGTTTACAAGGCCTAAGACTGGGTCAAGCAATCCATAACAGTGTCCAAACAAGTTAAAGGGTCAAGCAAGACAGGAAAGTTTATCGAAAAATTTCCAAGAATGGTACGAAGACAATGGGATACATAACGAGAAGAATTACCCAAGAGGTTAACGAAGAAGAGTTTAGTAAAGTCATAGGAAAGATGGAACACAAAAATAATTATGTCCAAAAGATAACATGAAAGCAATCTTGTTGGAGAGTCCTAGAGAACCTATAATCCTAGTTGTAGATGTAGATAGAACAGAGTTAATCAAGACGGGGAAGAATGATAATAAGAATTTATTCCTGCTCATTCGGTCATAACAAAGTAAACCAAGTTAAGATACGATCTGATAACCATATACGTCTTCCTGAAATCATGTTGTCAGAATTTTCGCCACACCAGTAAGCTTAGATGCAACAAACGATAGAGTCAAAACTAAGGTATACATCTTCTAATCATGTTATCTAGAATCCTCGCCACGCCAACCGATATGGCTGCGAGAAAATCTAAATTCCATAACTAAGATAAGTATACCCAAAATCAGGCCCTATGTTTTTGTCATACCAGCTAATATGGCTGCGATAAATTCTAAACTCCATAACTAAAGCAGACGTTTACCTTATCAGGATATATCATAATTCAATCCACAAAATTTATCACGATGCAAGATCAAAGTCAACAACAAAAATCAGGAATTAAATTCAACAACGAATTTAGAGGAGAGCAAATAAAACAGGTGAAAACATATTTCGAGATAAGATTAGAGTAAGATCCTCAGGGGTCATCCCAAGGGTACAAACTTGGTCTAAATTGACCCACTGAAATATAAACAATAGGCTAATTATAGCTAACGGTCCTATGCTGTGATGAGTTCTCCTATGTTACAATCCTAGAAATCCTCTAGGTATTCTAAATGCTATTCCTAGTGTTAACAAGTTGTCCTAGATCCTAATTGCAGGCATGCTTGGTACAATAACGTAACCAAACAATTTAAGTCTGGACCTGCATGGGCCGCCACTAAAAACATGTCACGATCCGTTACCCAAATTATTGGGCCGGGCCGAGCCATGTCCAGCATACGCTTGGAAAAGCGTAGTAAGCTGTTCTAAGAATAGACAATAAAGGATCTAAGCTACTAACAGTTCTAAAATCACATTTAAAGTTCATCACAACACAGTATCTATAAGCGAAGGTAAACAAGTACAGACTTAATAATACACATCCAAGTATCTAACTGGAGAGAAAGTCCAGTATCCAAATATAAGTACAGACCAAAATCTAAGTCTCAAAACACATGAAATATCTAAGCAAGGTTTCCTGCTGGGGCCTCTTCTGGAGCTAAGGCCAGGTCCTCAAATGCAGTACCATAATATCAATCACATAGCATTTCTTTCTCGAAAAGTGAACCTACAACGTTATCCTGTCAGGACGGGAGCAAGTACAACCTCTACAACTAAAGTACTGAATATATAATGAAAGAGATGTACAACAAGAAACATGGTGTGATAAGTTTATAAAACAGGAAATACTGGAAACATGGCCTCATGGTACAACTGGGATCACAGTATCATAGTAGCATAGGGAACATGGCATCTCATAGTCTATCATGGCAAGGACACATATGTCATAGAGACAGATGCATATATAATGTTTAAAACTGTAGCAGGTACGTGATCGTCAATAGGTGTAAAATGTACTGTGGTACAAGTATATAAAATGTACTTCCATACAAGTAAAACAAGCGATAGATGTACATACGTACAAATACAGCTGGTGCGCCTACGACAAGGTATACCTAAAATGTCAACCTTGCTCGGTACGTACGTATGAGTAGGGGGCATGATCACGTACGCTACTAACAGTTTCCCCATAACCCATATTCTATCATGTTAGAGATACGAGAACAGTAAAAACATGTGAGAGATACCGGAAGTAGTATAAGCATGGCAGGTACTGGGAGCCGTATGAAACATGTGAATACTCCGAGTAGTATAAAGCATAGTGAAACATGTACTGAGAACCAGTAAGAAGCATGTGAAGATATGATAACTGTCCTAAGCATGGCAAGTACTGAAAGTAATACAACATGTGAAGATTTAACTTGCTACCTCAAGGATCAGTATTTTAACAGGGTTAATACATGTTCTAGCATTAAAAGACAGTAAATGAGTTTGTAGATGTACTTGCCTCGAGCAAAGCAAGAATACTAGTATGAAGATATAGATGTCCGGTGTCCTGTCAATAATGATATACAAACTCAGTTCTAAGCTATGTTCAATATTACACTAGTGGTGAGACACGACTCCTAACTGGACACTAACTAAGTGGAGACCTAACATAAAAGTCTAATGTTGAGTGCTATTATATCCAAACTAACTTTCTAGGGCCTTTACACTAGTGCGGGGTGAGGTCCAATACTACAATAACCCAATACAACACAAAATATTGAAAGTCGTAATTATTCAATAAATAAATCAAACTGTACTCCATGTTCCAACAATTTTTGAGATAGACAAAAAGCTTAAATATACATAAAATAAAATACCAAAATGATCCTTGTTAATTATAGAAATTTATACTATTTTTTCTTGAATTTATAAACACTCATATATATTTATTAAAAATCAGCAAACACATGTATCCTGAAAATGAGTTATATTTTCCTATTTTTATAAAATACCAAAAGTACTTATTAAATGCTGGAAAAATTATATTAAATTAGCTAAATTAACATAGTATTTAAATACAATTTTTCCCAGATTTTTACAAAAATTAAAAAATATATATAAATTCAAAAACATAAAGTAATAATTTCTGGAAAAATAATTAATTACAAATTAAGGATAATACATAAGCAAAATCTACAGATGTTATCGGATGATAAAATAAATATCACCAACGTGTCCAGAATGGTCAAATTAGTTAGGATAGCCTACCCAAAAGTCTAAGTTGAACACAGGGGCAAAACGGTAATTTCGGATCAAAATAATGTCCGCCGTTGGACACTTTGCACCGAAAAGCGTGTCAAGATAGAAGTCTACAAAACCTAGCAAATTATATGTCCACGAATCCAGAATGATGATACGAACCCAACGGTATGTCCGAAATAGGATTCCGATGTGCCGATCTCAAAATGACACGTTGACGCGGACATTTAGAATCCAATTTGCACCGAAATGCGTGCCATAGCAAATGTCTTCAAAACTCAGTAAATTATATGTCAACGAGTCCAGAATGACGATACGAACTCAACGGTATATCCGAAATAGGATTCCGATGAGCCGATCTCAAAGTGACCCGTTGACTCGAAAAGTGGGATCCGCTTTGCACCAAAATGCGTGCCAGGGCCCACGTTCTCCAAATCAAGCAAATTTTATATGAAAACATGCCAGAACGAGGCCACGAGTCTACTGGTGGTGTCGAAAATTGAATCTGGAGTCCCGGGTTCAAAAATAAAATTTAACAAGTGCAAATTAAAGAATTCGGACGGCCAACTTTGGCGTCGAATTCGACTAACCTAACGTGCTTAAAATGAAACGAAACTTAAAGGAGACAGGAAGAGGGTTATAACAGCTACTCACAGGAACTGGTAGCGCACAAAACGGAGCTGCGACGACGAAGATACGAACCCGTGAACTTGGCATCACGAAACTGTCCAAAAATAGTTCAATTTAAAATGTCAACTTGGTGGCCAGTTTTGAGGTATCAAATGACGAAAATAACGGGCGAAAATTGAGGGGAGTGAAGTGCTATACACCAAGATTGCGAGGAGCAAAAAGTTCGTCGATCCAACGGTCGGATCTCCCAGAAAATCTGCGCGAAGTTGCTGTCCCGAGACGCGAATTCTGAAGTTTGAAATCGTGCGTCACGGCGGGATTTCGACGTTAATGCACAAATAGCCTATTTGGCTCGTCGGGGAAGGTGGCGGTGGACTCGGGGTGGTCGCCGGGGGGTCGTCGGGTTGTGGGGAGCTCGCGGGGGCGGGCCGGCCACGTGGTGGCGCACGGCATGCGCCCATGCGCGCGCGCGAGTGGCGCGGCAGCCTCTGCTGCATGCTGCTGCTACTGTTGCTGCTGCTGCGGCGGTGGCGCAGCCTGGCGCGACGGCAGGCTAGGCCGGGGCATGGCGACGGCGGCGGGGCCGTGCGGTGGTCACGGTGGCATTGTGGTGGTGATCGAAGATGGTGATGGCAATGGGAGATGATGATGGTGATGATGATGGTGGGAATGAGGGTGATGGATGATGGAAGAATGGAGAAGGAGGAGGATGGAGGCAGTGTCGGGGAGAAGCTCAGCCAGTGAGGAGGAGGATGTCAGCCGGCCTTTGCTGGGAGGGTGGTCGGCCAAAAATGAAGGCTGGTGGTAGTGTGTGTGAGTTGTGTATTACATAAAGAGAGAGAGAGAATGTATATAGGTGTGTATAATAAATAGGAAGAGAGAGAGAGAGAGAGAGAGAGAGAGAGATATTTGAGAGAGGGGGAGAGAGAGAGGTCGGCCAAGGGGGGTGTGAGCTGGTGTGTGGGGAGTGAGGGAGTGTAGGTGTAGGTGGAAAGTGAGAGATGTTTATATATTATATATATATATATATATATATATATATATATATATATATATATATATATATATATATATATATATATATATATATATATATATATATATATATATGGGATATTTGTAAAGAGAGAGGAGATATTTTTAAATAGGAAAAAAGGATAAAATAAGTGGGGTACTTGGGCAGTCATAAGAGGACAACATGGAGCTTGGGTTCGGGTTCGGTCGAGCCAGGTCGGGTCAAAATCGGACCGGGTGCAATAATTGAATTAAAAATATTGATTTATAATCATGGGTAAATAAATAATATACGGGGACTTCAATAAATGAGACACAAGCGTCATGTGGGTAGTAGGCATCGTGTGGGCCATGTCCATACTTTGGGTCGACTAGGTTGGATCGATGTAGGGTTCCGAAATTAAATTAGAAAATAAATCAGGTCTTACGGTAGATAATAAATTGGCCTAAATTGACCCGAAAATTGTGCGAAGAAAATGAAGCACAAAATGGAGTGTCTGAGTGGGACACGAAGGTCATGGGTGAAGAGCGTCTCGAGTAGATCATTTATGAGAAGTTGGTTCTGAGAAAACGACTGGTCTGGTGCTCCTAAATTAAAAGTCACGGTAACGTGCAAACGAAGATCAAAGATAAAAGTGGGAATAATTATTCAACGATTAATTGGTCTAAGTTGACCCGAATTTGTGCGATACAAAAAAGAGCACAAGGGAACGAGTTTAAGTGGGACATGATATATCAAAACGAAGATAATCTTGTCTACTTCAAAACTCGTGAAGAGAGTTTACAGAGATTGGCATCCCTGACGCTCCAGAAGTCAAAGTCACGGAAAGGAACATTAATGATCACAAATAATTAAATAATAAAATATTTATCGAAAATAATTCATTCATAAAATTTAAAAATAGCCCTAAAATTCAGGGGGCTTACATGCTATCCCTAACCCATCTCTCCATGAATGGATCCGAATCGCCCGCTCCCAAATGGATTGTCATCGCTGGCTCGGCAAGGTCCCGTCCGGTAAGGATACGACGCCAAGCGGCTGAGGATCTGCTGTTGGATATGGCTATTGAAGGCTGGATGTGCTTGAAGTACCTGGCCTTCAAGAATCTGGACCATAAGTTGTTGCTCGTGCGAAGTGTCCACCACAGTTTCATCGAGAATGCTTTCACGATGTGAGTCAGTTTGGTAAAT
>JANAVB010034218.1:12521973-12601973 GCA_029216955.1 Iris pallida
AAAAATAAAAAATAAAAAATAAAAACATAAACAATGAAAAAATAAAAAATAAAAAATAAAAAAATATAAAGGCAAAATAATCGAAAAATAGAAAAATAAAAAATAAAAAAATAGAAAAATAAAAAAAATAAAAAAAAGTAAAAAAATGAAAAAAATATAAAATAAAATATAAAAATAGAAAAAATAGAAAAAAATAAAAAATACAAAAATAAAAAAATAATAAACAAAAATAAAAAATAAAAATAAAAAAAATAAAAAAATAAAAAATAATAAATAGTAAATAATAAAAAATAAAAAATAAAAAAATATAAGTATAAAAAAATAAAAAAATAAAAAAGTATTAAAACTAAAAAAATTAAAAATATTAAAAAATTAAAAATTTTAGAAATTAGAAAAATTACCAAAAATAAGAAAATAAAAAAAAAGTAAAAAAATAAAAAAACTAAAAAAATATAAAAAAAAAATAAAAAGACAAAAATAGAAAAATAGAAAAATATAAAAAATATAAAAATATAAAAATATAAAAAATATAAAAATATATAAAAATATAAAAATATAAAAAATAAAATAAAAAAATAGAAAAAAATAAAAAATAAAAAAAATAAAACATAAAAAAATATAAAACAAAAATAAAAATAAAAAAAAATAAAATAAAAAATAAGATGTAAAAAATAAAAAATAAGAAATAAAAAATAATAAATAAGAAATATAAATAAAAAAAACTAAAACCAAAAAAAAAATCAAATAAAAATAAAAAATAAAAAAAGATAAAAAATAAATGTAAACCTTCATTTAATATATATTCATATCAACATGCATGAATATCAAGTCTACCTCTTGGTTTTTTCATGTGTTCTATTGTAATTTCATCTCCAACCGAAATCAAAAATTGGGGATTTTTTTTTTTTGAAATCCAACGCACACACACAATTGGGGGACTCGAACCTTGCCGGTCCCTCCGGGTGTCCGCTCTAATACCACTAGGCTAAAGAGTTCGGACATTGGGGATTTTTTTTCTTCTTAAAAATCATCTCCAACCAAGCCTTAAATTGAGAAAATTTTCTCAAATTTTGTTAGGGAAGGAGAATGGATGCTCAAATTTGAGGGAAGAGAGAGAAAATTCTCAAATTTGAGAATCCACTATTGATATTGATGACCATTAAACTTAATTAACTTAACACATTTTCTAATTTATAATTATAAATAATAAAATAATTATACTATTAAAATATTTTTGTTGAGATCTTCAAATAGAATCTAATATTGAATATATTTGTTATTAGTATTTTTTATTAGATTCATTTGATTAATAAAATAATATTTAAATAGTTTGTCAGAAATTAATAGAATAACATTAAACTTTCTAAAATTAAAATACATGGACTTAAAAACATAAACAAGTACATCAAAATTTAAAATAATGCAATCAACACAACATTGAAATTAAAAGTCTAAACATTACAACATTGAAATAAAAAATGCTTAAAACAATACAACGACATTTAAATCAAAACAATCTAAGACACTTTAGAACGGTGGTAAATCATCCTCATTTCCATCGAATCCTCCTTGTAGGAACCAAAGCTACTAAAATTAGTAATATCGAACTCATCGGATTACCCACCTTGAAAATATCTTGATGTATCAAATTATCGGGAGAAGTGTCAGAAGATGATTGTCGAGTCTGATCATCACGAGCCCTTTTTTCCATGATTTCATTTTTCATGGATTCCCAATATTTACGCTAATTTAGAATTTTTTATGGAATCCAAATCTAACATTAATGTATATGATTATATTAAGAAAAAATTTCAGTCGCACCTCACTTTATTAGTCATATTTTAAGGTGCACCCCACTGTTTTACCTTAATGTAAGTTATCTCCCATATTTTACGGATTTCGTCCAAGACCGACGGCCGGTCAACACGTTTGACCAAAAATTTAGGACGAAATTACCCTCTACTTCTTCACAGCAGTCCCTTGCTTCCCCCTCCTTGCTCGGTTTCCCCTCCCCCGCCTTGCTCAGCCCTCTGCCATCACCACTACCACCACCACACCTTCACCACCACCAACATCAACATCACCACCACCACCACCTTCACTAACATCAACACCATCACCACCACCTTCACCAACACCTTCACCCTCCCCGTCGCCTTCGCTCCCCCGCTCGCGCCGCCCCCTTCCCTGCACCCCCATGGCGCCGCCCTCCTCCCCTCTGCCCCCGCTCCCCCATGGCGCCGCCCCTGCTCCCCATGGCGTCGCCCCCACTTCCCCGCTCCACCACGGTGCTCCTCCGTCCTCCCCCACGAGGCCAGGGGTATTTTTTGTCCTAAAAATTTGGTCAAACACATTGATCGTCAGTCTTGGATAGAATCCGTAAAATGTGGGGGTAACTTACATTAAGGTAAAGCAGTGTGGTGCACCTTGAATTATGGTAAAGTAACTGGGGGTGCAACTCAAAATTTCTCTTATATTAAATAGTTGTGAAGAAATAAATTTATGTAGAAATAAATAATGGTTGTTTATTATTTGAGGATTGATGGGTTGGAGATGAATTTTTTTGAGGAGTCCGTGTCCAAGTCCGAACAACAAAAATCAACTTGCATCCTTGTTGGAATTAATCATTTTTTTTAGGAAAATACTCTCACATGGCACCCACTTGTGCCCTACCACACCTCATGTGCATATCTTAACACAAGCAAAGCATTATATTGAGATACCCACCATTTGGTGTAGCCGATGTGGGACTATCTTTTCTAGTCTAAAGGCAAAAATACCAACAATTTTCCATATATCTTAATATATGGGTTGAGCATTCCCCATAGTGACTATCCACCATGCATTAGGAGAGATGTCACTACGATTTGAATCTTTCCGCATGGGTTAAATAACAACATTATATAAGAATGGACTAAGCCTTGAATTATGCACCATACCTGCAATTATTTTCACTCACATAATGATATCAACTGTACTTCTGGCTGCACATTAAAGAGCTTGTGCCAGCCTAGTTTCGGTGTATGTATATTGGTGTCTACAAAGTTTCCCTCAAGGGACGATTTACATCTCTATCCATACACTCTAGGTGAGTTCTTTTACAGAGTCTTGGCATGAAGCCTTTCGCTTCCTTGCGGGGCTACGCCGCTATGACATGGTCCGAAGTCGAGGCAATGCCTCATGTGGTGTCATGCAACTGTAGCACGAGGCCCAGTCTCTTTGTAGTGCCAAACTATCCAGTATGAAGCCTTTTGCTTCCTCGCGGTGTTATGCAGCCATGACATGGCTTGCAAAGCCGAGGCACTGCCTCATGTGGTGTCACACCATAGTAACATGAGGTCCAACGGCTTTGTAGTACTGTATAACACTCTTCATTCTATAATATTAGGCCCACTTGCCTATGTGCAGTGCCACGCCTCTATGACTTGGCCCGAAGCTGAGGCTTTACCCCCACTAGGTACCTCATGTGGTGTCACCCTACTGTAGTATGGAGTACTACGCTCCTTTGTAGTGCTATGCTACCCGTGCTTCCTGTAAAGCACGCCGGACATCCCAAATGTCCGAGAACTCATTAAGGCTTCCAAGCCATCATCTCACAGAACTTTGTTCTCTATAAAGAACAAACAGTAGACAACAGTGGTTCTGGATTCATAATCCTGCAAGGTCCCAAAGGATTGCCTACTCACAGTAGTTCTGGGTCTGAAACCCCGTAATATCCTAAGGGATTGCCCACTAACAGTGGTTCTGGGTACGTGATCCCGCAATATCCAGAGGACTATCCACTAACAGTAGTTTTAGGTCCGCGACCCCACAGTATATCAAAGAATTGTCCACTGTACCTGATATTCTTTCAGTCAATGGTCATCCCTTGAACCAAAAGCTAGATGCCTAGTAGATTTCTCTTTGAACTAATAGCATAAAGCTTTATGGTAGGATTGTAGAGACACAATATCAGAACGTCTTCAAGCCCATTTTTCTTGCCGAGTCCTCGAACAGCTGGCACTTGAGACATTTGGTGAACGGAACCGCCAGATTCTCCTGGTTACGAACATCCCCCATGACAATGACTTCTCTCTTAATGAGATCATTCACCGACCCGTGCCTTAATCGCACAGCCCTCTTCTTGCCATTGAAGAGATCATTTGATGTCGCCGCTGCAGTCGCCTGGTTGTCGCAATAAATTGGCACTGTCGAAATATACGCACCACCCACAGGAAGATCGTGTCAGGTTATCGCAATACATCGACATCACCCGAATTTGCGTACCAACCACAGAAAGATCCTTCCTGAGCTCCCGAAGCAATTCCGCTTCCTTTGTTGCAGCTAACAGTACTCAAATTCCATAGTGAGAGAAATGTCTGCTTCTTCGACTTTCTCGATATAGCACCACTATCTATGGATCTACTTTTTTGACTTTTTCGATATAGCAGCCTTATCTATGTAGAAGATATAATCTCTTCTTTCTCTCCTTCTGAGCACCGACTAGCATCAAGCCTTCTACCCTTGCAGGATAACCGATGTAGTGCATCTTTCTGAGTCCCTGAGAGATATCCAATTGCTCTCTTCAAAGCTTTCCAAAGATCAACACATGGCTAGCTCGTCATTTAACTCATCATGCCTACAGCAAAAGCTATGTCAGGCTTGGTGGTACTTGTAGCCTACATCAAACTCCAAATTATGTTTAAGTACACCAAATATCTGATGCTCCTCCATGTTCTGGCTTCAGCCTTTGATCATACATGTAAGGAGTAACGATCCCTGAAAGATCCTGATATCCATAGTGTGTGAGCAACTTTTCACGTAGTGAGTTTATGACAGTGCAAGCTCAACTTTCGTCTAGATTATTTAAATTTCCAGGATGACATCTGCATCTTCCATGTCCTTCATACTGAATCTGGACGTGAGGAACATCTTGTTCTAATGCCACATTATTATGTCATCCATATAGAGACAAACGATGACTCCTCTATCATCAACGAACTTCGTGTAATCACACTTAACAGTCTCGCTGATCCTGTAGCCTTTTGACCCAATAACCTAGTCAAACTTCTCGAGCCAGAGATTGGGAGTGTACTTCAAATTGTACATAGAATTCACCAACTTGCAGACCTTGTCTCCAATATCCTAAATGAAAATTCTATCTGGCTATTGTATGTGAACCTTTTCTATCATTTCTCTATCCAAAATACTGTCTAGACATCCATCTGATGATAGAACAACTTATGAATAGCAGCCACAACCATCGTCATCCTGTTATTTGACATCTTAGTTAGTAGAGCACATGCGTCAACCTCATCAATCTCCTATTCTTGAGCAAACCCTCTAGCCTTGAACACATCAATCATTCATTCGGCTTTCGTCTTTTTCTTCTCGAAGATTCAATAGGTTTTAGCTCTTTCAAGCAGATTAACTAACACCCACTTCTAATTGGATGTTAGAGAGTCAATCTTATCATTGACTCTCTCCTCCAGAAGATCGCATCTCTGGACTTCATCACCTCATCAGCCTCCACGTGATGGATAAGGTTATCTCCGAAATCTTTTGGCTTTCTTATTCGCTTTACAAACTGCTTAGCGAATACTGGTTCAAGTGTTGTCTCATCAATGACAATCGCCTTCTGGACTACTACTTCTTTGAAAGTACTTGCTCCTTTGGTACCAACAATATTCTCTAGAACATCCGCAAGAAAAATGTTCTTATCCCTAGCAATTTGTCTTCAAAGAATTCTGTCTCGCGAGACTAAATGATATGATTGATACAATATCAAGTGATCTCTGAGCATAGCTTACAATAGCTAATTCCAGAAATACTATATTCTTGGTCTTCGTCCCTGACTTATTAATCTTGATATCCGGAAGCTTCACGTACACCAGACACCCCTACACTTGAATGCAATACAAGTTAGGTCTAACCTTGAACCAGTGCTGATAAGAATCATAGTCAGATATACGAATGGTACTTTATTCAGCAATAAACATACACACAATCTATCCCATAAGCATATTAGAAGATCCGTAGTATAGATATCATCACCTTTGACAATGCCCTGATCTTCCTTTCTGACACTCCATAGATTATAGATACTACAGAACAGTCGTTTCATAGCCAATTCTATGTTCTCAACAGAACGATGCGAATCTAAAAAACAATACTCTTTGCCTTGACCAATCCTGAGTGTATATACCGAGCAGTCATTTCATAGCCAATTCGATATTCATAACAGAACGATACGAATTCAAAAAATGACACTCTCCGCCATAATCACTTCTGAGTAGTTCTAGACCGGTTTAATGTTCAGCTTCAGCCCTGAAGTCCCTGAACTTCTCGAATGCTCCATCCTTCGACTTGAGAAGTCATACGAACGTGCGCTTCGATAAACACTTTGAACCGGCCTCCATAGAGAATTGATAAAAGTTATAGATATCTGAGTGTACTAACTCCATATGATCGATACTTTAGTTCAATCGTGTGAGCAGCTTCCTAACAGTCTTGTCTCTACACAAACCTTAAATCCCTCCACCTCCTTACCCTCATATTATGGAGATAAGGCCCAGATAGGACATCTTGAGTCTGCTTCTATCATAGAACATCTCTCAGTCCATTCAATGAAGTAACTTCATCGCCATCAGCAGAAGTTCGAACATCCCTTCAGTACGAACATCTTTTCGAAGCATGTTCCTCAAAAAAAAATTACCATCTAGCTAGTACGAATGTCTATCTTTCAAGTCTGTATCAGACAATAGACTTCTGATATCAGATCTTCGAAAATCTCTGGTACGTACAACACGCATTCCAGTGTCCTTGTCGGTGGTTCATAACCACTGTATCGATCTTCAGATCTTCTGGTAGATACATGTTCGCCATCGAGACCTTGGTCATAACAAGGCTCGTCCTCGATGAACATCTCTTTCGAGAGCATACATGGTAACATAAACTAGTGTTCGACCACTAGTCAGCTATCATGCTAGATAGCTCAACCTGTGCAACAATAACAACCAAGTTAAGTAATCAAAACAACCAAGTTTATCCATACCTATTATTTTTTGTTTGGATTTGGCCCTACAATCCTTCTTGAAGTGGCCCTTCTTGCCACATTTGAAGCAAGCCCCATCGCCCTTAGGCTTTGGCTTAAATTGAGCTGACTTCACCTTTAGCTGGTGAGAGTCCTTAGCTCTTCTTCTAGTGCAAGAGACGTTCAAGATCCACCTTCATCTTCTTGCGGTGCATGTTCGCGATGAAATTGCTCCACCCAGGTGGGAGCTTGGCGACAATACCTCCGACAAAAAATGCATCGACCAAGGGCATTCTGCCATCCGCCAGCTTCTGACGTAACTTGAGGAACTCTTGACTTGTGGCGACATCGTCTTGTCATCCTAAAATCACATCTTCTAGACCTTTTCGGTCATGTGGATCTTGTTCCTGTTCTTATTTGCCTTATAGATATTATCTACAGACTCCCAGACGTCCTTAGCATGGATCATCTTATTGTATGACTCTGCAAGAGAGTCCTGCATAGAGTTTAAGATAATAAACTTGCAAAGGTTGTTATCTTTCTTCCACTTGCATTGTAGAGCAGTGGCCTCAGCGACCCTTCGAGCATTTTTACCTTCTGGAATTAAGGCTCGGATCTGTCAACACGTAGTCAATGCTCACGAGTTGAAGATTAAGGTTGTCCTTTCTCTTCCAGATGTTGTAGTGATCCCCGTCAAACTTCTCAAGTTTGTTAAAACTTGTGTCGAGAAGCTTTGCACGATTGTTCTCCATCATATATAAATCTTGCTTTGAGATTTTTATTCTCGAAACAGATCTTAGATGGAAGAACGTGAGTCGACAAAATGATTTGGCAATACTTCGAGGAAGGTGCACAACTAAGATCCCAGAGGATTCAGAGAGACGAAATCAAATAAAACACTTCGAAGAAGGCACAAATAAATTTTGTAACAGCAACGATGAAAGCCCACAAGTTGTTTCTGATTAGATCAGAGAAGCATAACGGGTTTCTGATTAGATCAGAGGAGAAGAGAAGGAAAAAAGAAAGAGAAAGGCAGCTTTGCTGGGTTGATCAGATCACCGTTGCTCAAAACAAGATTCGCCTTTATAAGATCCGCTTCCAGGAACCAGCAAGTTCTCAAAGAACTTCTGGAATGCTCGTTTAGTCAATTTTTGAGACTTGAACGGACTCCCTAGATTTTACGGACTTTTTTAACTCTCTTCTTTGGTGTATCTTAGAAAAGACGCCGGGGGGCTCTATTTATGGAGTGGAGTGAGACTTCACCATTTCTCCTATCCTATATGGGACTAAAATATCAATATTCTAAAATAGAGTTTGATATTTTACATCATCCCACAATCAGCATAGTCGAGTGTCAGTCCACGCCTACCCCCTGAACACACGTCCGTGCATGCACGAGGCATCCTGTAGTCCGAGTCCAAACATCAAAAATTAACTTACATCATTGTTGGAATTAATCCTTTTTTCCTTCTAAAAAATACTCCCACATGGCACCCACTTGTGCCCTACCACACCTCATGTGCACACCTCAATACAAGCAATACATTATATTGAGATACTCACCATTTGGTGTAACCGATGTGGGACTATTTTTTCTAGTCTAAAGGCAAAAACACCAACACAACATAAACAAACTGCCCCACAGTGAGATCAGCAGGAACCAGATACCTGCCCGTTAAAAAACTTAAACGTTAAAATCACATCACAGTGGCGCACCATCCGAAAAAAATACCTAGAATTAAAATCAAAGTTAAAGTAGATAAAGTTCAAATGCAACTAACGTTAGGACTTGTGGTAAGATTGGTAAATTTTTAAATAGGCAAGGATCTCGAAAGGAAAATAAAAATCATGCAATCACAACCTACTCTAACACTCGGTCCGCCTAAGGTACATGTGGCATGCAAATTCTATCCCAAACATCATCAAACCTTACATGCTGAGATAGAAGTTAATTACTTGTTTAATACTCCCAAATTCAGTTCATAGAATCCAGTAATAACTCGGACAAAATTCATCTTCAATCAGGGGCCAGCTTCTATAACTTTCCCAGAGACACAAAATATAATATCACATCTGTTAATAGAGACCAAAAACCATGTTATAGGTTATATTCATGCATCCAGGTGATGGTATCACTAGCCTTCGTTGGAATTGGTGCCTAAAAACCCAATTCAAAATCAAACCAACTTTAAGGATCCAAAAAGTTAGAGCCAATAACTTATTAGTTGACTGGAATTGGTGCCCAAAAACCCAACTTGATGTTAGACAAACTTGAATTTGGATACAAAAATTAGATCCAATATCTTATTAGGTCACAGATTTAGATCCTAGAAAATTGACCTCTTTGTACAATCTATGTATAGATGCTTTATGCTTAAGGATACAAACCAACTATTAAGATATTCCATGCATCATTTATAACGATCGACTTAAAAATGGGACCGGTAACCTATCCAAGGTCAATTTTCTGACACTATGTTTTCGTGTCCAGTCCTACCTATTATCCTTCAAGTTTATATCCCCATATTCCCATCTTTCTCATATCAATGAGTTAAACCAAATCATTTCTCCGCCACAACAATTTTCAAGAGATACTAACAAATAATGGAGACCACAGATTTATTCTTTCGTCATACACACTGAAAACCAAATATACATCAAATTATTGTGGCTTAAAGACGAGCAACACAGTTCTGGACATGATAGAAATTTTGAATAAAGCAATTGAAATATTTATTGGTTCTCTGACAAATTTATATAAGTTAATAATTTGACGGGCACATTTTGGCAATTAATAAGCCAGAACCACAATACCGATTGCAAGTAAAAGTTTGAACTCTTGTCAGAGTCACATTTTAAGATCAAATATACCTCCATATACACATACAAGCTGTTGAGGGGAAGAGCAGAAGGACCACAAAACAAATTATTAGAAAGTGAAATCAACTGTCAAAGTATCATGTATAGGAAGCTCTTACATAGTGCAGAAGACTAAAAGAAGGAAAGCTGTTGGGTATATATACATTTTTTCCCCCAGTCTTATATACAGAGGTTTCATGTTCCCTTGGCCTCAGAAGGACCCAAATGTTTTCTCGCCACTGTAAGTCATGTAAAGGAAGCCATCCTCGTCTTTGTTCTCCTCATAAATAGCTGACATCATTGCAGCTGTAGCAAAGGCAAAATATTAAATTAGTCGGTTGAAATTAAGATACCAAATAAAATACGACAAAAAAAAAACTCTAGCGGCTGCCTACATATATAATAGACCAACCTGTAGGTGGCAATGTGTTCTTCACAAAGATAAAGATGGCCTTTTCAGCACTAAGCTTGATCCTCTTCCGAACAACATAAACAAACTACCCCACAGTGAGATCAGTAGGAACCAGATACCTGCATAAACCCATTAAAAAGTTATACGTTAAAATCACATAACAGTGGTGCACCATCTGAAAAAGAACACCTAGAATTAAAATCAAAATTAAAGTAGATAAAGTTCAAATGCAACTGAAGTTAGGACTTGTGGTAAAATTGGTAAATTTTTAAATAGACAAGGAATCGAAAGGAAAAAAAACATGCAATCAAGCTACTCTAACACTCGGTCCGCCTAAGGCACATGTGGCATGCAAATTCTATCCGAAACATCATCACGCCCTACATGCTCAGATAGAAGTTAATTACTTGTTTAATAATCCCAAATTCAGTTCATAGAATCCAGTTTAACTCGGACATAAAATTCATCTATAATTAGAGGCCAACTTTTATAACTTCCCCGGAGACAAAATACAATACCACATCTGTTAATAGAGACCAAAAAACATGTTATAGGTTATTTTCATTCAATACAACCCAGGTGATAGTCCTTCGTTGGAGTTGGTGCCAAAAAAACCCAATTCAAAAGCAAACCAACTTTAAGAATTTGGATCCAAAATGTTAGAGCCAATAGCTTATTAGTTACTTGGAATTGGTACCCAAAAATCGAACTTGAAGTTAGACCAACTTGAATTTGGATCCAAAAATTAGATCCAATATCTTATTAGGTCAGATTTAGATCCTAAAAAATTGACCTCCTTCTTCAATCTATGTACAGATGCTTTATGCTTAAGTATCCAAACCAAATAATAAGATATTCCACGTATCATTTATGACGATCGACTCAAAATGGGACCAAAAACCTATCTAAGGTTAATTTTTCTGACTCTATGTTTTCGTGTTAGCCAATCCTACCTATTACCCTTCAAGATCGTATCTCATATTCCCTTCCATCTCATATCCATGAGTTAAACCAAATCATTTCTCCACCACAACAATATTTAAGAGATACTAACCAATAATAGAGACCAAAGATTGATTCTTTTGTCAAGACCTTGTGTTGGAAAACTCCTCCAAAGGACCGTATCTATATGAGATATTCAAGAGAAACTAACCAAGACCAAAGATTGATTCTTTCGTTAAGATCCTGTGTTGGAAAACTCTTCCAAAGGACCGTACCTATATCCATATCCACACGTATGTTGGTGCTTTCTTTACATGGAGAGAGCTTGCTCTCAACATGCCTTGTAAATTTTAGTCCCACATCGAAAATGCACCATGAGTTATCTCAACATATATACTTGGGTGTGTTGTTGAGAGATGCACATGGGGTGGTGACCCTAAGGAGGGAACCATGTGGGTGATTTTACAAGGAGGTAAGAATAAGGCTCCAAGGATTAAGCATTAATGCTTTTGTCATTCTCTTGGACTAATTCTATTTGGAGCTAAGCCCCAAAGGGGCTTAGCGACTCGGACTCGGACTCGGACTCGGGCTCATGGGCTCATGAGGCGTAATGTGGCATTTTGTTGGCGCACTTTGCACTTAGTACGTCAGCAGTCATACGGTCTTCTTTATGCGGCCATGCGGTCTTATGCGGCATGCGGCTCATATGCGGCCTCATGCGGTCATACGGCTCATGCGGCACATGCGGCCTCATGCGGCTCATGCGGCCATGCGGCTCATGCGGCACATGCGGTCCATGCGGTCCATACGGCTCATACGGTCCATGCGGCTCATACGGTCCATGCGGTCCATGCGGCTCATGCTGTCCATGCGGCCAGGCTGCTGCTGCTGCTGCCGCATGGAGGGATCCGCTGACTGTGCAGATTATAAATCAGTTATGGAAAGGCTGAATCAATGCGATTAAATCAGATCCTATCTTTGTGGGATTTGAATTAATTCAGATCCTATCTTTGTGGGATTTGAATTAATTTTGTGGGATTTGAATTAAATCTCGTTGCTATCTTTTAGGATTTGATTCAATCTTTCCATAACTGAAGAGACGGCTAGGGTTTCCCCACTCTCTCTATAAATACTCTCTTCTGGCCTCTTTTGTGAGTGTTACGAAATTACAAGTCAGAAAAGGAGAAAGAGAGAGAGAGAGTTGCTGCCGCCATTGCAAGTCCATTCGAGGAGTCTGAACAGAAATGACTTCGAGCGTTCCACAAGTTCTTTAACTTGCTGGTTCCTGGAAGCAGATCGTGTGGGGCGAATCTTGCTTTGAGCAACGGTGTTTTGACACCCCATCATTGTTCTTCTTCTCATCTCTCTCTAGTTTTATTATAACTCGTTCTGTCCCAATTGCAACACGTTTGCAAGGAAGAACGAGAGATCTTCTCTTCTCTTTTTCCCTCCTTCAGATTGTAATTTGGCTATTTGATTTATTGTACCATCGTAGATCTTGAGTTTGATCACTGTAAAGTTTTTGTGTGACATCTCAGATCTCGATAGCATCTATTTTTCCATCTTTGATCAAGCCCCGGGACTAACAATCTCAAAGCAAGATCCGTGTAGATGGAAAACATTAATGCTTCGCTCCTCCAATCGGACTTCTGTAAGTTGGAAAAGTTCGATGGAGAGCACTATCAAGTCTGGAAGAGAAAGGTGTACCTAACTCTTCAACTAAAAGACGTTGATCATGTTCTGTTGGAGGAAGAACCCTCTGTTCCAGACACTGGATCTACTGCCGCCATCAACGCGGCTACCAAACTCCAGGCCAAGTGGAGAAGGGAAAATAGCATCTGCAGGCTTCTCATCCTGAATGCTATGGAGGACTCCTTGGCAGAATCCTACTCGAAGAAGGAACTTGCCAGAGACATATGGAAGTCTGTAGAAAATCTGTATGAAGAAGACAAGAACAGGAGCAAAATGTTTGTGGTTGAAAAAAATCACAAATTGCTCTTTGAGGACGAAAAGTCCATGCTGCCACAGGTGAAGGAATTTCTGAAGCTGCGTCAGAAACTGGAAGACGAAGAGATGCCCCTTCCCGACAAGTTTGTCGTCGGAGGGATCGTCCCAAAACTTCCTGCTGGATGGAGTACCTTCTATGCAAGGATGCACAGAAAGAAGCTAGACATTAGCTTAGGAGATCTACTGTAAGAGATCCATGTTGAGGACGAGATGCGTTCCCAACAGAAGTTGGACACTCTGTCCAAACAGTTGGCTAAAGCCAATCTTGTGCAGACGAAAGATCTCAAGGGGAAGCAGGCGGCTTCTCATCCCAAGAAGAAGGACTTCACTAATCTAAAAGTGAAGGGTCCTTCATTTAAGCAACAGAAGACTAAGTCCCACGTGACTTGTTACAATTGTGGCAAGAAAGGCCACTACAAGAGTGAATGCAGATCTAAGCCTAAACAATCAGAGAAAGGTGAGCCTAATAAGGCTTCATTGGTTTCTAACTTTGTTGCTATGATCGCACAGGTCACAAATGTGGGGGTTGACTCTGACTGGTGGATAGACACTGGTGCGACTTGCCATGTCTATTCTGGCAAGGAATGGTTCGTCACGTACCAGCCGATATCTGAGAAGGTTGTCATGGCGAACCAGGCCCAAGCTGAAGTTCTGGGGATCGGGACCGTGGAACTGAAACTTACTTCTGGGAACACTCTGACGCTTCAAGGTGTGAAGCATGTTCCGGCGATTGCCAAGAACCTGATCTCTGGAAGCCTGCTCTGCAACGCAGGCTTGAGGATGGACATCAATGCTGGTCAGATGGTGATGTCCAAGAAAGGAACATACTTCGGGAAGGCTTATCAAACCGAAGGAATGTTTAAAATTCAGCTTGTTAACCAGTTTGAAGACATTAATGCAGTTGCATTTTCTGATTATTCTCTTGAGTTGTGGCATAATAGACTAGGACATGTTCATTGTAAAAGAATTAACAAAATGTCTAGTCTAGAACTTATCTCCAAATGTGGGGGTAAGGTGGAGAAGTGTGAGGTGTGTGCTCAGACGAAGATCACAAGGAAACCCTTTCATCGGGTCAATAGAAGCACAGATCTTCTGGAGTTGGTGCACTCCGATATCTGTGACTTCAAACATTTATCCAGAAGGCCGGGATAAAGTATTTCATAACCTTCATCGACGACTTCTCAAAATATGCGTTCGTCTACTTGCTCAAGTCTAAAGACGAAGCTTTCGAGAAGTTTAGAGAGTTCAGGACCGAAGCTGAACGGCAGACTGGACAACAACTCAAGAGGTTAAGGAGTGATCGAGATGGGGAGTACATGTCTCATGAATTCGCATCGTTCTGCAAAGAATATGGAATTATATGTGAGACTAATGCTCTATACTCTCCTCAATCCAACGGAGTAGCGGAGAGGAAGAACAGAACGTTGACAGAAATGATGAACTCAATGCTACTAACCGCGGGTCTTCCTAAATGCTACTGGGGAGAAGCTGTATTGACGGCCACTTTTATTCTAAATAGAGTGCCATATGCAACTTCGGACGTAACTCCTCATGAACTCTGGTTCAAAGTCAGACCAAACTTGAATGTCATTCGAGTGTGGGGGTGTCTGGCGTATGTGAAGCTCCCAGATCTGAAGATTCAGAAGCTAGGGACAAAGACTACGAAGGCGATCTTCTTAGGGTATGCCGAGAAGAGTGATACTCGAAGATTTCTTGATATCGAGTCAAATCATATCATCGAATCTCGCGATGCTGAATACTTTGAAGACAAGTTTACAAAAGACAAAAACATTGTTCTTTCGGACATTCCGAAAAATGATGTAGGTGCAAATGAGACTGAAATCTCATATGAGCCAGTAGTCCAAGAAGAAGCTGTTGTTGAGGAAACAACTCTTGTACCAGAACTTGCAAAGCCGTCAGCTAAGCGAGCGAGGAGACCAAAAGATTTCGGAGATGACTTTGTCACCTATCATGTGGAAGCAGATCCGCTTACCTATGATGAGGCGATGAAGACCAGAGATGCTATCTTCTGGAAGGAGGCAGTGAATGACGAGTTTGACTCTATCACCTCCAATAACACATGGGTGTTGGTAGATCTACCTGAAGGAGAAAAGCCCATCGGATGTGAATGGATCTTCAAGAAGAAGATGAAGGCAGATGAAACTATTGACAAGTTCAAGGCCAGGCTGGTAGCCAAGGGATTTTCTCAGAAACAGGGGATAGACTACTTTGACACGTACGCTCCAGTAGCCCGGATAACCACCATCAGGATGTTAATCGCTCTAGCAGCTATACATAAGTTGGTGATACATCAGATGGATGTAAAGACAGCATTCCTGAATGGGGAGCTGACCGAAGAGATTTACATGCAACAGCCAGATGGATTTGTCATCAAAGGTCTTGAAGACAAAATCTGCAAGTTGGTGAAATCATTGTATGGTTTGAAGCAAGCTCCCAAGATGTGGCATGAGAAGTTTGACAAAGTTATTAGGTCAAACGGCTACAGAGTCAGCGAGACGGACAAATGTGTTTACACAAAGTTCGCTGATGGAAGAGGAGTCATCGTTTGTCTGTACGTAGACGACATGCTAATCCTAGATACGGATATAGGCTGTGTCACAGAGACAAAGAAGTTCCTCTCAACCAAGTTCAGTATGAAGGACTTGGGGGATGCAGATGTCATCTTGGGTATTAAGATCATCCGGACAGACACTGGAGTAGCGCTGTCACAATCTCACTACATTGAGAAGATGCTCACACGTTATGGGTATAAGGATCTTCCAGGGATCGATACGCCATACAGGTGTGATCAGAAGCTGAAGCCAAATTCAAAGGAAAGCGTCAGGCA
Organism: Iris pallida; assembly: GCA_029216955.1. NCBI lineage: Eukaryota > Viridiplantae > Streptophyta > Magnoliopsida > Asparagales > Iridaceae > Iris > Iris pallida. The sequence continues at coordinate 12,538,054 of JANAVB010034218.1, forward strand.
GCTGGAGTATTCTAGCGTTATCGGAAGTTTGATGTACGCAACCACTGTCACAAGGCCTGACATAGCTTTCACCGTGGGAATGCTGAGTCGTTTCACAAGCAACCCAGGGGTTGAGCACTGGAAAGCTGTGAAGCGGGTGATGAGATATCTCAAGAAAACTTAGACATATACACTGCACTACAACGGGTATCCGACAGTAGTGGAAGGCTTCAGTGATGCTAGCTGGTGTTCAGAGATGGAAAGCGAGAGATCCACAGGTGGATATGTCTTTTCCTTGGGTGGAGCTGCTATATCGTGGAAGTCGAAGAAGCAGACTATACTCTCTCGTTCCTCCATGGAATCTGAATTCTATGCACTTGAAACTGCAGCAGATGAAGCAGAATGGCTTCGGGAGCTCATGTATGATCTTCCAGTGGTTGGGGCTCAGATACCGGCGATACCAATATACTGTGACAACCAGGCGACTGCGGCGGTGGCATCAAATGACCTCTTCAACGGGAAGAAGAGGACTGTGCGGTTGAAGCACAGGGCAGTACACGATCTTATCAAAAGAGGTGTAATTGCAGTGGTTCATGTTCGGAGTCAAGAGAACCTGGCAGATCCGTTCACAAAGGGCCTCAAGCGCCAGTTGGTCGATGACACAGCTTGTAAAATGGGCTTGAAGGTATTCTGATAGTGTGTCTTTGTAATCCTACCATAAAGTTTTATGCTATTAGTTCAAAGAAAAATCTACTAGGCATCTAACTTTTGGTTCAAAGGAGGATCACTGACTGGGAAACTATCAGGTAGCAGTGGGTACTTGTTCTCTGGAACATGGAAGGGATATGGACCCATAACCACTGTTGTCTACTATGTATTTTTTCTGCAGAAAAACTGATCCTGTGGAAGGTTGGCTTAAACGCCTTAATGAGTTCTCAGGCAGAGTGAATGCCTGGTGTACTTTACAGGAAGCACGGTAGAGCAGCACTACAAGGAGTGAAACTCCATGCTACAGTGGGGTGACTCCACCATGAGGTTCCCAGGTAGGGGTAATGCCTCGGCTTTGCAAGCCAAGTCACAGTAGCGTAGCACCGTAAATAGGCAGGTAGCCTAATGCTGTATGACGTAATTAAAGAGTTGTAGACAGCACTACAAAGGGGAGGATGGCCCCATGTTACAGTGGCACGACACCACGATGAGGTACCCAGGTAGGGGTAAAGCCTCGGCATTGCAAGCCATGTCGTTGCGGCGTAACACCGCAAGGAAGCCTTAGGCTTCATGCTGGGTAGTTTGGCACTACAAAGAGGCTTGTGACCTCATGCTACAGTAGTATGACACTACGATGAGGTTCCCAGGTAGGGGTAATGCCTCGGCTTCAGGCCATGTCATAGCGGCGTAGCACCGCAAGGAAGCGCAAGGCTTCATGCCATATCTCTTTAATAAAGAACTCACCTATAGTGTATGGAAAGAGATATCAGGCCGTCTCTTGAGGGTAAACTTGTAGACGCCCAAAATTATACACTGAAACCAGGCTGGCACAGGACCTTTAATGTGCAGCCAGAAGCACACGTAACTACACTTTGTGAGTGGAAAGAATTACAATTGTGGTACAGAATTCAAGGCGTAGTCCATTCTTGTATCACATTGTTATTTAACCCATGCGGGAAGATTCAAGTCGTCAGCGACATCTATCCTAATGCAAAATGGACAGTTACTGTGGGGAACGCTCAACCCTGGACACATATATATGTTGTGATATATGGGGGATTGTTGGTGCTTTCTTTACATGGAGAGAGCTTGCTCTCAACATGCCTTGTAAATTTTAGTCCCACATCGGAAATGCACCATGAGTTATCTCAACATATATACTTGGGTGTGTTGTTGAGAGATGCACATGGGGTGGTGACCCTAAGGAGGGAACCATGTGGGTAATTTTACAAGGAGGTAAGAATAAGGCTCCAAGGATTAAGCATTAATGCTTTTGTCATTCTCTTGGATTAATTCCATTTGGAGCTAAGCCCCAAAGGGGCTTAGCGACTCCGACTCGGACTCGGACTCGGGCTCATGGGCTCATGAGGCGTAATATGGCGTTTTGTTGGCACACTTTGCACTTAGCACGTCAGCAGTCATGCGGTCTTTATGCGGCTCATATGCGGCCATGCGGTCTTATGCGGCATGTGGCTCATATGCGGCCTCATGCGGCTCATGCGGCCATGCGGCTCATGCGGCACATGCGGCCTCATGCGGCTCATGCGGCCATGCGGCTCATGCGGCACATACGGTCCATGCGGTCCATGCGGTCCATGCGGCTCATGCGGTCCATGCGGCTCATGCGGTCCATGCGGTCCATACGGCTCATGCGGTCCATGCGGCTCATGCGGTCCATGCGGCCAGGCTGCTGCTGCTGCTACCGCATGGAAGGATCCGCTGACTGTGCAGATTATAAATCAGTTATGGAAAGGCTGAATCAATGCGATTAAATCAGATCCTATTTTTGTGGGATTTGAATTAATTCAGATCCTATCTTTGTGGGATTTGAATTAATTTTGTAGGATTTGAATTAAATCTCGTTGCTATCATTTGGGATTTGATTCAATCTTTCCATAACTGAAGAGGCGGCTAGGGTTTCCCCCCTCTCTCTATAAATACTCTCTTCTGGCCTCCTTTGTGAGTGTTACGAAATTATAAGTCAGAAAAGGAGAAAGAGAGAGAGAGTTGCTGCCGCCATTGCAAGTCCATCCGAGGAGTCTGAACAGAGGTGACTTCGAGCGTTCCACAAGTTCTTCAACTTGCTGGTTCCTGGAAGCAGATCGTGTGGGGCGAATCTTGCTTTGAGCAACGGTGTTTTGACACCCCAGCATTGTTCTTCTTCTCATCTCTCTCTAGTTTTATTGTAACTCGTTCTGTTCCAATTGCAACACGTTTGCAAGGAAGAACGAGAGATCTTCTCTTCTCTTTTTCCTTCCTTCAGATTGTAATTTGGCTATTTGATTTATTGTACCATCATAGATCTTGAGTTTGATCACTGTAAAGTTTTTGTGTGACATCTCAGATCTCGATAGCATCTATTTTTCCATCTTTGATCAAGCCCCGGGACTAACAACGTATACGACAAAACACCACAAGACACTATAATAAACGACATGACTAACCTATGTCCCCCGAAAAAGGTTGAAAGCAAATTTGCATAGTTGTGATCTTAAACTAGATATTTGATATATGAGAAACATTAAGTAGCATTTCTTTGTATAATATAACTTATACAAAAACATACATAAGTATAGATACTAGTAAGATATAATACATACAATATATGTAGATAGATATGTTTTCATGTGTCTATATAGTCGTTTCCATATCCTTATCGTACCTATATTGTACCTTTTTTCTTTCAAAAATGTCGTATTCTAACATCCATATCATATCTGCATCCAAATATGTGTTCGTGTCTATGCAACCTAATAAGATCAACTGCTTAAGTTATTCAACTTATGAGCATCCGTAGCCTATAGGCATTGCCAGATCACCAAATTTACTTGAGCTCCAAAGCCATACATAAATTTTCCTTTTCCTTAATAATACGTCATATGACCTTGCTACAGAAGTTTCCTTTTTTTTTATTATAGGGATCCAAATAAAGCACATGAGTAAACATTTTATTCTTACATGAAGGCTACAGTCTTCACAGACCTTAAAATTCATTTAAGTTTGTTTCTTTGATAATATATTAATTTATGGATTAATTAATAATCATAAAAGAACTCGCAATTATATACGTGTGTGAACAGAATGAAAATTATATAACTCAAGAAGACACTTTAAGGACTAACTTCTTCTTGTCAATGTCTGCACATCACTCCTCTCAGCCTTCTTCACAATCACTTACACAGAAAATCATAATAAATAAAAATATGTGAAAAATATATATGTTTGGAATATGATATACACCAATAGTAAATAGAAAGTTACAAGAATTCTATCAGGATTTTCTCCCTAATACGAGAAGCTTCAGCCTGTCTCCTTTCTGAAAAGGATAAAGCTATTTTTAGAATAACAAACTATCATGAATAGGTAAAGTTAACAACATGAATGATGAAACATATTAAACTTTCAGATATGAACTATTATGATGGATATGGACTATCATTGGAACAATTGGAAGGAATTAGAGGCATTTTCCTATTAACTATGTTGCACGATTACTGCACGACATGATTCTTACACGAGGACAATGACATGACAATGACTTTGGTATGTCCTAGCATATCTTGTAGTGTCTTTGATATTTGTCGCTTGTGTTGTGTCAGATACTTGTCCAACAAAATGCGACATGGACACAACAATGATTCTATGATTTTTGGAGTCCAGATGCTTCCTAAGATTATTAATGTTAGGGTCGTTACCTCTTATTACATGTGAAGACCTACATATCAACTAGCAAGAAACTTATATGCTTGACTCGAAAAATTTTCAGAGCAACATTTTCTGCTTCCCATAATTGATCCCTTCAGTAATGGTTGGATTGTTAAATAGAAATAACTGCTCTTAGAACTTAACGAATTAATCCCATGGAAAATTCACTTCGGGCATATTTCACCAATGTGTGATCAAGCCTTCTTGTCAAATGTGTTATCAACTTATTTAACTAAAGGGGGTGACTTAGACCATCGTTTACATGAAATAAGAACATATCAGAGGAAATTTCACAGATAAACCAATCAAGAAGATCAAATAGGATGCACAAATAGATAGGAATTAGGTTTGGACAATTGATGGATCTTAGATCATATTTGCTTTTCATAGGGCAACAATGAACGACAACCATAACTACTTTTTTCCGGCATCTTATTTCACGAATTAAGAACAGAATATAAGATTTTGCAAGAATAAACCAATCAAAAATATATTTTCAATAAACTCAAGAGTAGAAGAGGGAAGCACATATCTTCAACATTTTGATAAGGCAACGGTAGAAGAACAATGAAAACCACTTTTGCTCAATTGGTGCATCTTAGAGCATTCACAATAGATGGCCCAAATTTACAATAAAAAAGTAAATCTAGAATTGGCTGAATATGTATGGGATAGTATAAAAATGATCCAGCAACATAAAATGACCTATGGTGGCAAAGGTCAAAAACTTGTGTGGTCAAAAAATAATGTGAAATCTAAAATGTAGAAATTGTGGTTCCAAATCGAGCCTTATTGTTCTACAAAATGAGTACCTACATTCTGAATGTAAAAATTTTCAGGCCCAAGTTATAGACGGGACTATCATGGGTCCAATTGAACCCTACTATTCTACAAAATGATCTCCTACATTCTGAATCTAGAAATCTATAAATTGGGATGAGCCTTACTATTGATGTTCTTATATCATCTTTTACATGAATCAACAACGAATTGAAGGATTTTTGGCATTAAAAAACCCATCAAAAGCATATTTTCCGTAAAATCCAGATCCACTATGCTACAATTGATAAAGTTTCTGCTGAATCGAAATCATATCATACTTCTTTTCACGGAGCAAATGATGAATTCCATGAACCTTGAAAGAACAAAACGCAACGAAAATTACATGAATCAAAATCAATGAAAATTAGGTTTTCGCTCAGCCGATGGATTTCACCATCAATTACATTAGGGATCATCATTTGGCCCGAAGTCCATGGGCGTCCGAAAAGCCCGTCCGGCCCGATGGGCCAAAGTCCGATAGAATCCGGTCATTAGGGTAGTCCGGCCCGGTCCATATTAGTATAGGGCCAGGCTTGGGCTATGCATCCGTCCGCCCGAGCCTGGCCCGAGACTCGTCCGATACAAGAATTTGGACTATGCATCCTCCCGAGCACGACTCAAGGCCAAATGATGATCAGTCATGTCCCTGCAACTGCTATTTCTGGCAGACTCTATATGTGTGGACAGTGACAGAGAGATGACAGGTCATGTATATAATACCTATTTGCCATCTTTGGATAGAGTTTGTAATCTACAAGTAGATATCTAGGGAAATATTTCAAGGCGTTAAGTGTGCAAGAGTACTTTCTGGGTGGCTTTGATCAGTTTCAGGTGGATACATTTCTCACGTAAATTCTAATTACTATAGTTTTTATGTTTGAGCAAATTTCTGACTGCTGGTTTTTGAATTGGTTTAGTAACTTGATGACTATGAAATCTTCTTATTCTAACAAACTTCACAGGTTTGTGGTGGAGGTTTGAAAACACTAAATTCCAAGTTCAAAAGTTCTACAATGGAACTTGACTAACCCTTGCTTTGGGAAGATTTTTTTTTTTGAAAGAGTAAAACATGTAAATTATTAATTTTTATGGGCATGGCAGCCCGGTCCGGCTCAATGCCGATCCCTAAATTACATGAATCAAGAACATACCAGGGAACTTTTGAAAATCTTTCGATGGGAAGAACAAAATAATCAGTCAAAATAGGGTTTTGATGTCCATGCGTACTTTAATCGTCTTCTACTTGGAAGAATGTCGGATGAGATGAATCTCATCTTAGGAAAACAATAAGACAGCCGACCGAATTAGGGTTTTCCTAGATTGTCAAGTATTTGATATTATTTTACATGAATCAGAAACTTTTTTGGGTTAAAAAATCAGTCAAAATCACAACTTCTCCCAGAAATAAATATCTCTAGGTAAATATTCTCCTCTCTCTTTGTCGTCTCCCTTAATCTCTTTCACTATGAAGATTCTTATTTTCTTCAACAACAATTATATCGAAGTAACCATCGACTAAACATTTGGAGTCTCGACGACAATTCGGCCATCATCATCAACATTATCAGCTCATTTAGTCTCTCAAAGCTTGTGAATTCTATAAAGTTCCTCTCCTGGTCGGAGACGACATGTACATGTACAAATAAGGTTTATTTTTTCCAATGAAAAAACTTTTATTTGGATTTCTGTTTGAAGAAAAATATTTCTTTTGGTATTTTGTAAAATATTGTGATGGACGATAGTTTGAATTTTTTTTAATCTTTAGAATTTGGTATCACAAATAGTTCGATAATATGGTATAATACTTGATTTTTGTTATAAGGGGTGAATTTGCTTTCTGCAGTGTCAATTGTCAAAAACAAACAAAGAATAGAGTATAGCGTATGATGATTGGAAAATAAGTGCTTCTTTCTGTGCAGTCAAAACTAGGGTCAGATATCATCAAATGTAGCAGGAACTTAAACCTCCGGAGCCAAAAAGAAAACATTGATATTCAATCTTATAAGTAAAATGTCTATCTAGTTTGGTTATCCTTTTGTATATGTGAAAGATAATTAACTGCCCCTATATTTTACACTTGTTACACGGATCACCCATGCTTTGAAGACCACCCTATAGTTTTTAGTTTCTATAGAAACTAATAACACTGACCACCTTATGGTTAATAATTTTTTTAAAATAGAGGAGTGATCAGCGTAATTATTTTCTGAATATGAGTAGTCCTATAATACTCATGAAACATAGGAGGGTCAGTATAATTGACAGGGGTGCAACTTGGACGGGCTAAACCCGAATCCGATCGGGTAAATCCGTTAATGAGTTGGTTTGGGTTGAAGATACTCGGGCTCGGGTTAGGGTTTGGGTTAAAATATTCGAACCGGATCAGAAATTGGGTTGGGCTCAGGTTCATGTGTCGGATTACTCAAATAATTTAAAACCCAATATACATATAATCTATATATATTTTTATATATACACTCTTTCATACTTTAAATAAAAAAGTTTAAATCCTATAAATTTTTTCACCCAAACTCTTCAAATCCTTACCCTAAAGTTTATTTTAATTTATATTTTGTAATAATTGAGGCATGATTGTTATTTAATTATGTGTTTAATATTAACCTTGTTTAAAATTATTTTAAATATGATATAGAGACAGATAAACCCAATGGATCCGACCCAATCCGAGGAACTTGGGTACTTTCCTATTCCTCCAAGTTCGTTGTTGGACTTTATATGTTGAACCCGAGGTCGGGTCGGACTTGAGCTCGGACTAGACTTATGATTTATTGGGTTGGGCACGTATTGAGCTCAAATCCGACCCAAGACCGTGCCCCGAAGAATAGAATATAGAGTATGATGATTGGAAAAGAAGTGCTTCTTACTCAGGGCCGGAGTTGAGATTCGTCAAGGACGATTGGGCCTGGTGCAAAAATTAAACGGAGGCCTATTCTCATATAAAAAAATTCTAATAAAAAAAAATCAGAATTTAAATAATCCAAAATTAACACCAATTAAGAAAAAACATTCAACCACAATATCTTTCAATATTTGACTAAAGAAGATAAAATAAAGCAAAACAAATAAGCATCTTTTGCCATCGTTACATTATGAACGATCTTTTAGCATTCATAGCAACAAAATCCTTTATACAATAATTTTCGACGGACGTCGCACTCGTGCGACAAATTTTAATTCCATCAAGTTCCACACTCGAGAAATACCATATGCGTGTTTCGATGCAAACAGTTCGAGTCGGGGTGGTCCGATTTGTTGGGACAACCCTTGTTCGACAAGTTTTTAGATAAAATTATAATTCTGGGAGGCCTACTTTGGCTAATGATTTATTCTTTTTATAGCTCAAATTAACCTACAAAATTTTAGAGGATTAGATTAGAGTTGTAGGAGATCGTATACAATTGTTTTGGGATTTCATTGAACGAGTGTGGAGATCTGCTCGCATGAACTTTCTGAAAACCCACGCTTATTCTGTGCAATAGTCTTCTTTATGCATAGCCTTCGGACGACGGTTTATGAGCTGGCTCGTCGACGGCTCTAGGGCTTCTGGGTGCTCGTGGAGTATTGGCGAATCATCCTGGATTGGAAACGAGGTGGTTTGGGTATATGGACGTTTTTTTGAAGGAGTAGAGAGTTGGGATTTGTGGGCGTTTTTTGAAGGGGAGGAGAGAGGTTGTCGATAAAGTCAATGATTCATAGAATTTTGTTTGAATCTTATGTCTTAGGATTTTTCTATTAAGTCTTAGCATTTGTACTGATTTGAAAGTATTGAATGGAATTGAGAGAATCTTTGACTTAATTTCTTAATTGAAAATAGTGAAAGCCTATGTTAATTGATTCCCTAATTGGAAATAGATATAGCCTCAGTTAATTGAGAGAATCCCCACTTTAAAATAAAAAAAAAAAAAAAAACCAACGCGTGCGGGCTCAGTATAATCGTGTGTCCCACGCACACGATTCTTGGCCTGTCATATGGAACGACTTTTGGAGTACGGACATAGTCTTGTTGGCCTTGTCATCATCGCCGTGCACACCCACCCCGCACACTCCGCGCGCTCCAGAGCTCCGCTCGGCAGCACACCGTCTTTCGACGGCAGTTACTCAACACCTCGCTTTGCCCACGACGCCGAAGAGACACCCTCGACGACTAAGGGTGACCGCCCGTACGACGGTCACTGATTCCTTGTCGCCTGCGACTACCGATTCCGCCCAGCCGCCCGTTCTATGCGCACGACGCGCATATTGGCGACGATCGCCGACGCCCTTACGATCGAGCCTGCGATCGTTTATGGCGGACGTCTTCTCGTCGCCCTCAGCAGCGCCGCACGACGGACCGCGTGGTCGGCTTGTCGCTTATACCCGTGGACGAATGGTGCCGATTCCCCGATCCGTCGCACGACGACCGTGCACTGAGTTTGCTACACGGACGACGCCTCACACTTGATTAGCTTATTATACATAAGGAAGGCCAATGAATGTATAAATTAGTTATTCATAATTTAGTTTAGTATTATAATATACATAATAAATATACATATACATGTTTAACTTATTCATAATTTTTAAATTATGTATTCATAAGTTTGACATTTTTGAATTTTTTAATTATTTATCCATAAGTTAGTTTAGAATACATAATACATATACATATTAAAAAAAATTGGAGGCCTACGAATTCGAGAGGCCTAGTGCGGTCGTACCCATTGCACTCCCTCAAAACCGGCCATGTTCTTACTGTGAGTAGGAACTTAAACCTCTAGAACCAAAAAGAAAACATGGATATTCAACCTTATAAGTAAAATGTGTATCTAGTTTGTTATCCGTTGTATATGAAGTAGAAAAGTCCTCCTCTCGTATGCGATCAGTTATAGACAAAGTTGACAATGTATTCGTCTCCATCAATTATACAAAAAAGAAAATATTTAAACAAAAAGGCACACTCAATAGAACATACATCTTCTCCAACAAGCCACACAAATAAAACCTCCACCGATTAGACAAAAGGAACACACAACACAACCTACATCTTCACCTAGCAATTTCTACTGAGAAAGACAAGGCACACATTAGACAAAAGGCACACACAACAGAACATACATCTTCACCAACAGCAATTTCTACTGAGAAAGACAAAGCACACAAATATTCATGACCATATGAGAAACTATTGACTTGTTGAGAGAAAACTTTACCCTTCTAAAACACACAAACTTAAAGAAACACCATACTAGTGACTTATTGAGAGAAAACTTTACCCTTCCAAAACACACAAAACTAAAGAAACAACATTGTAACACAAACTTGAAGAAACAACATGGTTCAAGTTTTAGGAAGAAATTACAGAAGATTCTGTGAATTCCTTCATGTAAAAGGTAAAAGAACACCAACGTCAAACACAAACTAACTCGGTACTGAAAGTAAAATACTGCTCACTGGAGCTATTCATTCATCCCTCGTAGGCATATGGTGCCGAGGGGGTGCAGTTGCCCCCTGAAATTCTTTTTTTTTTTAAGTATAGCCATAGGATCAAGACTTTTCTTGTCGATCATGAATACAATGCTACAGTGGTGACTGATGCGATGGTAGTGATATGCAACATGCACATGAGAAGCTACTCTAGTTTCTTTGCATGTCTTGTTTTAAGTAAACAAATAGAGAGATCTATCAATAAAAGAAATCTAATATGAATATTAACTTGGGAAAGATGATGTTCCTCTGGCTATAGAGAGAGATATGAACTCGTGAGCTAAGGTGGTTGGGAAAGTTGAGCTGATGGGTGTTGGATGAATATTTGCAATGAGACTTTTTTTTTTTTTTTTTCTTTTTTTTTCTCCTGTATGCTTTCTCCTGTCGGCATCATATGGACTGATTTCTTTTTTCTTTTCTTTTTTTTTTCTATGTATTTTTTTTCCATGTACGCTTTCCTGAATTAAAATCCTGCACCCCTGAATTAAAATTGTGGCTATGCCACTGGCTACAGGTGATCCCCAGATGGAAATATATGCGTGGTTGGAAGTACTCATAGCCATTCTGACTTTGTAGCAGTACCTGCCCATAATTCAAACACAAAAGTATTTTATCAAAAAAAAAAAATTCTGCCCAAAAAATAATCCGAGACTAAAGCATCCATACACAGTCCAAAGTTCAGCAAAAAATAATAAATATGGACATGTCACTTAAACTTAGTTATACCCTTTGTGACCCAAACTCAATTTGGTTAGGTGTAATTGAACTAACAATTTAATTAGGATTCAAATCATCCCAACAACAAGTTTATATTTATGTAATGAAAATTTATGCATTCAAATTAACAAATAACTATTCTGCAATTAAATTATATAAATTATATGTTGCTGGCAGTAGAGCACAGTTAAGTAACTAAGTAAAGTAAGTAAGAGCAAATGTGGGATTAAGTCATCCCATGTTTTCTTTGTCAAATTAAGGAAAAAACAATTTCTTAAGTAACTGAACCTTACCTGCCCATAAATTCAAACAAAAAAATTATTTTATCAGAAAAAAAATACTCCCAAAATTATCCGAGACTAAAGCATCCATACATAGTACAAAAAGTACAGCAAAAGATAATAAATATGTTATAAATCAAATGATCTATAAGTTATTGATTAGTGATCAAGATTAATAGATAAGTTGAAAATTGCAAATTCGGATTAAAAATAAATATTTTTTTTATAGAATGTATACTATCTTTTCCTGATTAAACTTCTTTGCACGACTAAACTTATTGAGACCTTTAATGACTAGTCGACTCAAATTCATTTCCGGTTTTGTAGTGCTCTGGCTCACCATTAATATCTCTAACCCCTATGCTTGTAAAACAAATTTTAAACAGTGTACTCTAGATGCTTCTCGCAGTGTTCAGAGTCATGTGATTTTCTGCAAGATAATTTTAGATTAATATTTTTGAAGTTATACATTCATCACAGTTTAAAGTTTTGAAGATTGGAAGCCATCCTCATTGGACAAATAACGGGTAATTGTTAAAAAAAAGGACACGCCAAGACACTTGCTCATATGATTATAGGATCTCTCGTCATCTTATATCGCGTCCAGAATTATTTTATTTATTTTATCCCACATTTGTTCTATTAAATTCAACTATATAAAAAAAGATAATCAAATATATTTTTGAAGATATGTTTCTTTTTGAGATTCCACCATATGTTTTTTTTATTGAGATTCTAACATATCTTATTATCATATATTTTAGGTGACCTTTTCAATATGCATGATAAAAGATCATTCAATAAGCGTTCATTAAGTAAGATATGTTTCTTATTGATATTCTAACTTGATAAAGATTATTAAAATGGTAGATGCATGATAAAAGATCATTCAATAAGCGTTCATTAAGTAAGATATGTTTCTTATTGATATTCTAACTTGATAAAGATTATTAAAATGGTAGAAATTTATTAAGTAGAAAACAAAATAAAAAATAGTCTAACTCGCTACAATTGACTAATTTATCATCTCCATAATATTTAACTTAATTTGATAGAGGATGAATTTATGGTTAGAAATTAAGATATTGGAGCTAAACTAAACATCGAATTAAAATAAAATATTATTGTCGATTTTTAAACTATATGAAAATTTGTTACAGAAATTTGTTTCAACTTCATGCTATAATCTGGGATAAAAAAAACCTTTCATAGTGCTTGCCACAACAATTCTTATTCTTAAAAAAAAAAAACAAGAAATTCTAGTACAGATCAACATATCGCTCACCTGCAATTACACAGTTATTTACAATTAGACGACTTAGCCCCACAAATACTTTTGCATATGAGCACGGGATTGCGACTACAGAGGCAATGTTGATAATTGAAGCAGTAATAGGTGAGTTATCCATTTCAATAAACCTCAACTACGAAAATAGTGTCCAAATCAGACGAAAAGATCGACAAATCATGCTGCTGCGGACAGCGTGTCGGATTGACATCAAGGCAATGGTTTTAACCAAAAGCTCTGTTGGTAGATCGTGCAATCTAGCCATTTTTTTCGCTACAATAAAAGAAGATTTTTTTTGTCATGATATGGTAAAATAGTTGACATCAAAGAAAATGGTATGAAACATGTATATGGTAAGTGCTTTTTTTTTATTATACATATGTGTTTTTACTTTTAACACAAATTAAATTGGAACTATTGTTTAGTAGAACGGTGGTAAGAATTGATCCAAGAGATCCAGGGTCCATGATCCCTCAACTTCTGTATTAATTTGAATTTTTGTCAAAATAGATACCGGGCAGGGCTGGGTCGCTGGCGTGAAACCATTTAACCCAGCCCGGATCCAATTGGGAGTACGGGCCGAGCCGGGTTGGGCTACCGGGTCCTAATCCTGGACCCAGCCCAAACCCGGATGCAATGTGGGCCAGGCCGGACTGGCCCGTTGACCGGGCCCGGGCCAACCCAGACCAGTTTTGTCGGGCCGGTTCAGGGTCAGTTTCCGGGCCGGTTCAGGGCCTCCAAGCCCAATACACACCTTGAGGCTTACATCGAATTTGGTTCTAGACTTGGATGGGTGGGGTTCAGGTCTAGTCGGGTTCGTGTTGGGTCAAATTCAAATCGGGTTTTGATGGTTGGTTCTGGTTCAAGTTCTGGTCCAGGTGGGATTAACTGAAATTGGAAGTACCCTTCACTTTGATAATTCTGCTCACGGCAGTCCCACTAACACTCGTATATGATTTGTTCACGAAGATTACTATCACCATCTCTATAGAGTCCATACCCAAACTTAATATCATTGATTCCTCTACATCAATTGGAGATACTTTTGTTTATGCAAAATATTTCCTTGCACAAAGAAGAACTCTCCAGTGAGAGGTTCATCAAATTCAACAGAAAATTAGTAAGCGGGGGTGACTTTAATGTAGTCACTTGTCCAAAGGAAAAAAAACATAGGGAGAGGGATATATTGGCCTACAGTGCCAAAGTTCAAAGACTTCATTCGAAATTCAGATCTTTCAGGAGATAAACTTTAGTGGTTTTGTCACATACTTTATTTAATGGACTTCATAAACGCAAATTCAGATCTTTCATGAGATGAACTTTAGTGGTTTTGTCACATACTTTATTTAATGGACTTCATAAACGCCAAGCACCTGGGCTACATGAAGTCTTTATGGAGACACAACTTTTTGCTATAAATGTCCGAACCTATGGTTCCTAACATGAACCGAGTCCTCCTACCTCTAGTGTCTAGAGAATGGCAGTAGTAGTAGTCTCCTGTGATTGTACTAAGCAGTTGAAAAAATGTCTATGAGCCTGGAATTGGAACAATTTTTGCAATATATACAAAACGCGGGCAGAACTGCTGGACCAAATTGACTCACTTGAGCGTAAATTGCGGACCATAAGCCAATTGAATCAAAGATGGAGATAGGAACTCAGCTTTCCTCCGTGGCTTAAATATTTAAATCCAACATTTACTCTCCTTCAGAATGGACACAAAAAGTTGATGCAATACTACTCATCTCTCTATTGTAAACATCAGGTTGTTGTGATGCTTCTGAATTTATATCTTGCATTCCTACTCTAAGACCATCTCCAATGATGATTTCTAAAATTGAGTTCTTATCCTACTTGGCATTGTAATTTAAGGAGATTTCTATCATAGTTGGAAGAGTTTCTACATAAAAATTGTAGACATACAAAAATGCTCTCTAATGGTTCTCCATTTCTATCCTATGTGTCACATAGTAAATTTAATGGTGTGGGGACTAATAATAATTGTCATGAGAGATAGGAGAATTTCTATGAGAGTTTCTACATGTAGAAACCCTCCTAGAAAGTTTTCATCCTACATCATTGCCACCTAGGATAGAAATGGTGATAGAAATCACCATTGAAAGACGTTTTTTCTAAAATGGATTTCTTCGATAGAAATAGGGAAGATAGAAACCCCCATTGGAGATGGTCTAAGTGACATGTTGGGCTGATAGGCCTATAGATTAGCTCTAGATAAGAGAAAGTTCCAAAACGATACAACGGTTGGATCCACGATAAAATCGCAGTCAAAGTTGCTGCCATAAATCAGAATTCAGAAGAAACCTTACGAGATTCAATCTTTGAGTTTCGATTTAATAGATACATTGAACAATTAAATGGTTCAAAATTTCATAACCAGATAGAGCTATTAACCAAGTTTGATCAGGAAAAATTGGTTTAACAGTCCAATGAGTGGATTGCCCCAGGAAACAAGCGTGAAGTTGGCTTTACGAAACAAAATTCTCAGAGTCGCGAAACAGAACCAGCTTCGAAGAGCATTAGTTGCTACACAGAATAAGGAATCAACTCCTCAAAATCGTCCAAACATGTATTCTCTGACACAGAAATTTCGAAAATACTATTTGGCACCCGCGGGTGCATAGTCGGTGCAGAATTCCTCGGTGAAGCTGCGCTCGGTGCAGCTGCCGATTGTTGGCGACAGTCGACGGTCGACTGGTTCGACGAGCCACGGCCGAGCTCCGTCGTGGGTATACTGCTCCGTCTAGGCTAGCCTCAGTCCGGCGAGTCTATTCCTTGCTGTTCCGGCAAGTTCGACGATCCGATCGTTGTCGATGCCTAGGTCGATTCGGTTCCATTTTGAACTCACTGTAAGTCTCTGAACCTTTTTCCTATAGAATTTTGTGATGATCTTCCTAAATTCAAGTCCGATCTATATGTATTCGGCAGTTTTGAGGTGTCGACGAGTCCGGTCGAGAGCTCGGTTTTCTCTCTGTGATCCGACGAATCAAGAACGAAGAACTTCGATTCAGAGTATGTATGATATTCTACTTTCCCTGTTGTTATACAACCCGCTCCCAATTAGTTTCAAATTGGTTACATAAATTTCCCATTACTTGGGGAGGAAGATTAGTCTTTTACTTATTATTTGGTTCTTTTTCCTTAATTATTAGGATTAACAATAATTACCTATATTCATTGGAAATAATTTATTAAATTCTAATTACTAACACATGATTAGGAAATGAGCAAAGTTCTAGGGAAATGATTTTAATTAAGAAATTTTGGGATTACATGGGATACATATTTATATCCCTTAAAAAAATGTCCTCAAAATTTAAGGATATACACGCACAAGAAAAGGGGTATTTCGATGA
Source organism: Iris pallida (assembly GCA_029216955.1). NCBI lineage: Eukaryota > Viridiplantae > Streptophyta > Magnoliopsida > Asparagales > Iridaceae > Iris > Iris pallida. The sequence continues at coordinate 12,554,412 of JANAVB010034218.1, forward strand.
AGAGGAAGGATACATCAATGCTCAAACAAATGAGGCAATGCTCAAACAAATGAGGATAGCGTTCCTACATCTCATCTCATCCCCTCGCTCGTAAGTTCTTGAAGTAATCCTCCCAGTCATAAACATAAGCAAATGAAATAATTAATGGTTGAAGCAATCCATGGTAATGTGCTCGTTCTTGAAGTAACATAGAGTTGGCAGGGTTCTCTAAAAAGAATAATGAAGTTCGTTTGTTCATGTGAGGTTGAGGTGCGAGTCTTGGGTGTACGTGGGTTAAGGTCGATTCTGGTTTAATCGGGTGGTTGCCGTCCAAGTCGGATTGGGGGCCTAGCCATGTCCGGGAGCAAGTTGAGTTCGAATCCAAGTCAAGTCATGTGTGGTCTGGTCCAATTGGGTAGGGTCCAAATCATGATAGCTCCCGTCTAATTTCGGATGCAGTGACGTCATAGCTAGTCGGGTTTGGATCGGCTAGGTAGGGTTCAAGGCATATCAGGTTCAGGTCTTAATTGGTTCGGTTGCATAGTGGAGTTTCGGGTCCATGTTGAGATCACGTTAGAGTTACGAGGCTTGGGTCTAGTAAAGTCAGGCAAAACTAAGGTCAAGTGTATATGGTCGGATCAGCTTGGGCTTAGATTGAGTTTGGGTCTAGACTTGGATGGGTGGGGTTCAGGTCTAGTCGGGTTCGTGTTGGGTCAGATTCAAATCGGGTTTTGATGAGTTCAGGTTAGAGTAGGGTTCTGGTTCAAGTTCTAGTCCAGGTGGGATTAACTGAAATTGGAAGTACCCTTCACTTTGCTAATTCTGCTCACGACAGTCCCACTAACACTCATATATGATTTGTTCACGAAGATTACTAAGCCTTGGATTATATATAGGGGGTGACTTTAATGTAGTCAGCTGTCTAAAGGGAAAACAACATACATAGGGAGAGGGATATATTGGCCTAAAGTGTCACAGTTCAAAGATTTCATTCGAAATTCAGCTCTTCATGAGATAAACTTTACTGGTTAGTCACATACTTGGTTTATTATAAACACCAAGCACCTGGGCTAGGTTAGATGGAGTCTTTATGGAGACACAACTTTTTGCTGTAAATGTCCAAACCTATGATTCCTAACATGAACAGAGCATGCTCAGATCATCGTCCACTGCTCATTAAGCATACCACTACTTCTATGGTGTCCGGGGGCTTCAAATTTATCAATGAATATTTCCTACCTCTAGTGGCTAGAGAAGACAATCTTCAATAGTAGTGTCTCCTGTGATTGTACTAAATAGTTGAATAAATATCTATGAGCCTGGAATTGGAGCAATTTTCGCAATATATACAAAAGGCGCGCAGAAATGCAGGACCAAATTGACTCACTTGAGTATAAGTTGCAGACTGCATGGCTTCAAGAGGATATGAACTCTCTAATCACCACTATCGATGCTCTGGTCTCAGTTATACCAAAAGAAGAGATCCACTAAATGATGTTACGATCCGCATCCGGTTGATCGGACACGAGGGCTTTAGCGCATCCAGCCTACGCTGCAATATCGACGGTAGTACGTTGTCTTGTCACGTCCCAGAACCAGAATACTAGCAAGTAGAAACGGACCAGCCAGCTACGTATACCAAAGTACTCAAGTAGTCCGAAATAACGTATAAGCTGTATAGATGGGAGTTACTGCTACAAGCCAACAGTCAATCTTAGGTCAAATATTCCTAGATATCTCAATCTCAGGCAAACAAGTAATGTACAAGAGTATGATCATTAGACATATAAGATAGTAAAGCGTCTCAAACTATAATATATAGATGATCATGAAGCTAGTAATACAAAATGCAGAACTAGCAAGAGTGTAAGTAATACATGATCAACTCTAGCTGCAGTCTAGAAATATACAGACCATGTCTAGGCCAGTAGGACAAATGTCAAGTCCAAAACACGAGTTAAACACGTGCTCGGTGGCTAAACACCTCAAAAGAATATACAAAAAAAGAGTAGATACGAGATAGAACACCCACTCAAGCACCTGGTGCTCCGGATGGTCACCATCGAGTGGAAGGTCCGGCAGATCCTCGAACTCGTCAACTAGGTTTGGTCAAACAAAACCAGTAGGGTAATTAGAACCCCAATAGCAAGTACCACAAAAGAAGCCAATCTATGAACTAAAACCAGCATACTAATCATAACAACACTAAGTAAAGCAGTAAACGAGATAGAAATAATAAATTGGTACCACAGTGTATATGAAAGAAAATTGAAAACATGTAAGGAAATAAACTATGAACATGTAAGATAGACTAGGCATGTGAGACCTGTAGTGAAACCAAGCATGCAAGACGTATAGTGAAGCCAAGCATGTAAGACGGAATAATAGCATGAACAGGCACTACCAAAATAAGCTAAATCAGCAACGACATTAGCGACGAAAGCAAGAAACGTCGCCAATATTTTGCATATTAGCGACGTTACAGAAAAATGCCGTAAGATGTCACTGTTTGCGACGTCCAGTGACATTTTGCGACTACCTTAATTTTATGAAAACAAGAAGTCGCAGAGTAGTCGGTAAACATCGATAAAATATTAAAAATAACGACGTTTAGTGAGTCAAGTCTCATAATATGTCGCAATATATTATACAATAGCGACATTTAGCGACGTCTGCCTTCTTCGTCGCTAAATTATTTGATAATAGGGTTATGGGTGCTGGTTCGAGTTTTTATTTTTCTCCAAAAAAAATTTCTTTGCCGCCCCTTCCTCTCCCCGACCACTTCGTCTGCGAGCCCCCAGATCGCCCCCCCCCCCCCGTCGAACCCCGACGAGCCCTGGCGACACCGCGACCCTCCGACGAGCCCCCTGACCCCGCGACCCCTCGGCGAGCCCCCTGACCTCGCGACCCCCCAGCGACCCCGGTGAGCCCTCCTCCTCCGACGTGCTCCGTCGTCGACCCCTCCCTCAAGTCGTCGTCCTCCTCCTTCTCCTTTCCACCTCGACTAGGTAAACCCTAACCCTCTTTCAGACACGATACTTTGACATAGGATACAACACTTTGACACTTTGATACATGGACACTTTGACACACACTTTGACACTTTGACACTTTGACAACATGTGGACACTTTGACACACACGTGGATCTGGATCTGACACACACAGGACACAACACTTTGACACTTTGATTCTTTCGGACACTTGGACACACACACTGTGCACACTATGACACAAAAATATCCTTTATTTAATAGTTAATATGTTTATGATATTTTTGTGTACTACTATGTGATTTATACAAATATCTATATGTAATGCCTAAAAAAAGAATTGTAATACCTTATATTCATATATGAAATGCACATTCATATTTGTGTGCTACTAATGGATTTATACACATTCATAATAAGGTTTAAAACATACAAATCAGCAAGGGTTTAAAACATAATAAGGTTGTTAAAGCATGTAAAAGAAGATAATCAATCTATTGTATAGGGTATTCTAGTACCCAGAGTGTATAGTATCCTAAGAAGTGTATAGAGTACCTAGTACCTAGAGTGTATAGAGTACCCTAGTACCTATAAAGTATCCTCTAGAGTGTATAGAGTATCCTAGTACCTAGAGTATATAGAGTATCCTAAGATATTGGAGAATTATTGTCTAGAGTGTATAGTGTACTCGAATAATGTATCCTCTAGAGCAAATGGATATGAATTATTGACGAGTATTCTAGTACCTATAAAGTATCCTCTAAAGTGTATAGTGTACTCGAATAATGTGTATCTATCTTTGTAGAATTATTGTCAAATGGATATAAATTACTTTCTGCGGCATCGTTCGTGGATGTATAATCGTCATCCTGATGACATGTGCGGTGTGCGGGATGAATTTATACATGGAGTAGAACAATTTCTGCAGTTTGCCAATGCGTTCCCTCAGTACATGGACTGTACCAAAATTAAGTGTCCATGTGTGAGATATCGCAACATGAAATATCATCCAGAAGTGGATGTGACATATCATTTGTACTCGAGAGGTTTTATGCCAATTACTATCAGTGGACGTCACACGGAGAACTTGTGCCTTTAGCATCGGAGCTGGAGCCTAATTTCCCGTATATGGATGTCCATGACTACGCTGGTTACGACGAAGGGTGCGTGAACATGATTTTTGACACTGCGGTCCCTAGTTTCAATCCAGACAATCATGATGCGACAGAGGAGGCACCGAATGCTGATGCTGCAAAGTTCATGGAGTTGTTGGAGAATGCAAGGACTCCTTTGTATCCTGGTTGTGAGGATCATTCACCGTCGGAGGTGGTTACATGACTGCTGAGCATCAAGTCCAATTTTAACATGTCTCAAGAATGCTATAACCGAATAATCAAGTTGATTATAGAGATCTTGTCGGTAGGTGCAAAGTTACCTACAGACTTCTATCGGTCTAAGAGGATGGTGATATATCTCTAGATGGGAGACGAAAAAATTGATGCATGTCGCAACGGGTGCATGTTGTACTACAAAGACGATAAGGATGACGACGTGTACAGATTTTGTGGTATTGATCGCTACAAGACAACAAATTCAAGTAGGACTCCCGGTGTAAAGAAGCCTACCGATTCGATGCACTACTTGCTGTTGACGCCGCGGTTGCAGAGGTTGTTTATGGTGAAGGAGACTGCAGAAAATATGAGCTGGCACAGACGGGAACAGATCGAAGGAGTGTTGGATCACCCATCTGATGTGGAAGCATGGAAGCACTTTGATCGAGAGTATCCAGATTTTTCTTCGGATCCGCATAATGTCAGATTGGGTCTCTCCTCCGACGATTTTACCCCATTCAGACTTTCGGACTCCTAGTATTCGTGTTGGCCTGTGATCGTCACTCCGTACAATCTACCGCCTTGGATGTGTATGAAGACTCCGTATATGTTTCTTCCCGTTATTATCCCGGGTCCGAACAATTCGAAGAGAAACATCGATGTGTATTTACAGCCATTGATAGATGAGTTAAGTCAGCTGTGGGAAGTAGGTGCCAACACCTACGATATTTCTAGAAAGCAGAATTTTCAGATGAGGGCCGCACTGATGTGGACCATCAACGACTTTACGGTATATAGAATGTTATCTGGATGGAGCACTCATGGTTGTCTCTCATGTTCGTATTGTATGGACCGTACGAAGGCTTTTCGTTTAAAACACGAAGGAAAATCGTGCTTCTTCGATGGTCATCGACAGTTCTTGCCGAAGGACCATCCATTTCGGAGGAATAGGAATGCATTTCATGCCGGCGTTGTAGAGAAGGCCAATCCACCGCCAAGGTGAACTGGAGGCACGATATAGGAGGAGGCCAAGGATTTTTCAAGTGCTATCGAAGAGCCTACAAATGGATACAAGTGTGATGAATTTGGTCGCACTCATAATTGGACGAAAAGAAGTATATTCTGGAACCTGTCTTATTGGAGCACCAATCTGATCAGACATAACCTTGATGTCATACATATCGAGAAGAATGTGTTTGACAACATAATCAATACTGTGATTGACATAAAAAAAAAGATGAAAGACAATTCCAAGGCCAGGTAGGACTTGGAAAATATATGCAGACGTCCTGCATTGTATTTGATAAAGGAAGGCAATGGGAAGTATAAGCAGCCTAAGGCAATTTTTTCTCTAGACAGGGAGGATAAAGTGAGACTTTGTAGGTGGATTCAGGGTCTAAAATTTCCTGAAGGATACGTATCGAATTTAAGAAGATACGTCGATCTGAAGGACAACAAACTGACGGGTATGAAAAGCCACGATTGTTATGTATTTATGGAGAGGTTAATTCCGATAGCATTTCAGAGATTATTACCGTCGGTCGTTTGAGATCCGTTGACCGAGTTGAGCATTTCTTCAGAGATTTTTGTTCTACTAAGTTGCTTGTCGATCGTCTAGAAAAGCAAGAGAAGGACATTGCAGTAACGCTGTGCAAGTTTGAGAGGGTGTTCCCTCCTGGGTTCTTCGACTCCATGGAGCATTTGCCAATTCATCTATCCTACGAGGCACGTATTGGTGAGACCGTCGGTTATCGGTGGATGTACCCGTTTGAGCGACATTTAAACCACCTAAAGAGAAAGGTGAAAAACAATGTTCGAATCAAGGGTTCTATTTGTGAAGCCTATGTTCTCGAGAAGATTACAAACTTCTGCTCGATGTATTTCAAGCCACATGTTGCTACTAATAGAACAAGAGCTCCCAGGAACGACGATGGATATCTTGAATTTAATGATGCAATACTGAAAGTCTTCAATGCTTTCGAAAGCCTTCCGAAAAAATAAAGAAAAGATATCTGTATGACGAGGAACTAAGGGCTACTCAGTTATATATATTGCTCAACTGCGATGAGGATGAACTGGAGAAGCTCGAGGGGTAAGTAACTAACACGTCCACATTTACGTCATCTATGCATGTAATAGTATCCAATATTATTATTACACTAATTGGTATATGTGTTGTTATTTTTAGCACATTTAATGATGAGGTAAGGTCGAGTAGACAGTACATAACGGATGAAGAACTAGAACAAGTAATGATACATCATTTTTCTTCATGGTTGAGTGCACATGTAAGATGATGCAGTAATTACTTTTTGTATATGCACTTTGCACAGTAATTAATGGAACGCTAAATTTAATTTTTTATCTTATGGTATTTAGGTCGATCGTCTGGACGTAATACTAGAGAATGAGTCTATTAGAACTTTAGCCAAGGGCCCATTTATTTCGTCAAAATATGGCCAAGCTATTGTGTTAATTTTTTAGGTTCAAGTCAACAAATGTTCCGATCAGATAGAACTTTTCAGATCTTGATTCGACCAAAAATAGTTGTTGTGTATCCGATCTACAAACTACAAAGATGTAGATCCGGGCAATAATTTCTATGGCGTCTTACGAGAGATTGTGGAGTTGACATATAACTACGGCGTAGAGCCGGCTAAGATCGTGTTGTTCAGGCGTGATTGGTTCAATTTGATCCAAGGTCAAGGTTGGAAAATTGACAAGCATGGTCTTGTGGATATTAACTACCACCGTCGATATCAAGGATACGAACCATTTGTCCTAGCAAGTTAGGCTCAACCAGTTTACTTCACTACTTATCCTAGACGGAAAACAACTAGGTTGGACTGGTGGGCATTATGCAAGACTAAAGCCAAAAATACCTACGATGTTGATGAAATAGCTTATCAGGAGGACGAGCCACCTCTCGTAACAAATAAAATTGACATGGACACAACGAAAGTTCCATATTACACGTCTAATCGTATAGAAGAGGTAGAAGTATCCGAAGAGGAAAACGAAGCACATGAAAGCGAAGATAAGGAGGAAGAGGAAGATGAGGACGCAGAGGACGAAGAAAATAAATTTTCAAAAGATGATTGAAAGTAAAATAAATATAAAATATCTTCCACATTACACGTCTAATATTCTTATTTTGTTTAATCCCTAATTAATCTCTATGTTTCCATTAATCTTACCAGATGGCACCCATAACCCGAGGACGTCATTTGAGAGAGGCACCTGCTGCTGAGAAGGTAGTGTGTCCTCCTGCTGCTGAGTCGGTAGTGGTACCTACTGCAGAGATGACGGTCAAGGAAGAATTCCCTCCTACTATTAAGGGGGGAGAGATTCCTAAAGCCGAGATTACTGTGAAGGAGGAGGTATCACCAGAGGGCAGTTGCACCGGGAGTTCCAGTCATCCATCTCCTCTGGATATTGATCTTGCTTGCGTGGATCCTACTTATGCGCAGTGGCTGAGGAGGGAGATCTTTCTGCGCCTACGTAGAGGACAGTAGACTTATTGATCGTTCTGGATGTTGATCTTTCTGGATATTATTATCTATACTTGGATGTTGATCCATCTCCTCTGGATATTGATCTTTTTGGATGTTAATATCTAGACTTGGATGTTTATTTTACTTTCTGGATGTTTTTGGATGTTTATAGAGTTTATTATCTAGGCTTGGTTATTATCTAAAAATTTAACGGAGGGTTGCTCCGGGTCTATTTTTATAAACTGTGATATGTTAAATGCATGTTTATTATCTACAAATTCGATGGAGAGTTGATTCAGGTTTATCTTTATAACCTGTGATATATTAAATGCATGATTATTATCTTGTAGATATCTATTTCTATCAGGTATGGCATGACGCATAGGATCGTACCTCTATGGCAGTAGAGGAGTATCCCGCGGAGGTAAAGGTTCCGCCGGTGGATGGAGTGGTGCTTCGTTAGTGGATGATGGTGCCGGTCCCTCGTCTCATAGTACTCTAATGTACCAGCCACTCGGATCTCCGTCTGCGTCGACGGTACGTGGCAGCACTCCTGGGATGGACAGTTCCAGGCCTAATCCTAGCCCATCCAGCAGCATTCCTCCTACCAACGGTACTATGGAGACGGAGGAGCGGGTGGAGGAGGTCGCACCTATGTCATCTACATATGATCCGAGCGATCCCCCATACGCCCCTCCGGACGAGATGAGGATAGAGATTTGGTCCGACGGTCCTACAAAGTAAGTTAATTAGTTAACATTTATTCATACTTATATCTATATGTTAATGAATTTAATTATCGTTGTGTAGATATCGTCCCCCGTTAGTTCAGAGGGCATTGGGACTATTTCTGAGGTCCAACTACGGCAGGCCTTGGATCAACTACTCAGATGCCTCGGACGAGAGGAAGGCATTCTGGTTTACCCACTTCAAGGTAACTAAAGTATATTACTTTTAGTATAAATCTTATTTTATGCATATTGTATAGCTAACTAATTTAATTCTTATAGAAAATATATTTTTATCTACCACACCGGGCTGAGCCGATTGAGAAGCAATTTTCTGCCGTTGCTACCAAGTTGATCTGGGATGCGATCGACGACCAGAAGGCTCGAGACCGTTCCGAAAAAGGGATCCAAGGTTGGATCACGCCCGAGCAGTGGACTGCCATGAAGGCTAGATTCGACGCTCCTAGGTACAAGGAACGGTCGGAGAAGGCGAAGATGGCTAGGACGAAGGCAGGGAAGTGGTGTGGTGGCTCGATTTCCATGACGGAACATTTTCGTTGCCTGGTACGTATTTTACTGTAATATATTATTTTAATGAAAGTAGTAATAAAATGTTTAATTTCAATGACAAACATTTTATTATAATAGGTAAAGAAGGGTGCGAACTCCAATATGGTGACGGTCTTTCTTGCTACCCATCGGAAGGATGGAAAGCTCATCGATGACCGGGCCACGCAAAGCTATGTAAGTATTACTTTACGTGTCACAAAATTTATTATAACTTAAAAAATATGCAAATATATCCATAGACGTGGAACAACTAGGTTGGTATTAAATATTATGCTTATCGAGATGCGTACTTTTCTAGGATGAGTATCTTAGGCTAGAGCGTGAGCCTACTAGTGCATCTGCGGAGGGAGAGGCTGGTACTTTCGTGCAGCCCCCTCCGGCTTGAACGATGGACGAGCCCTGGATGACCACCGTTGGTGGTCTTCAGAGAGGTACGTACTACGGTACGGGATCCTATGGCGCCTTTGTGGTGACGCACTCATCCAGAGCCTCCTCTACCAGTGTGTATTCCCTACATCCATCAGAGGAGTCGGTCCGAGTGGGGGAACTCTGTCGCCAGCTTACTGAGCTGCGTGACGAGCAGTTACGAAGGATGGAGCAGTCCTAGTCTCAGCCGCAGACAGACGATGCGACCCTCACTACACGATTTGATATGCTCGAGCGCACCATTAGAGAGACGGATGAGAGAACGGATCGTGTCGTTCAAGCGGTGCAGGGGACACAGATGGCCATTGGCGATCAGGTTTCGAGGCTGGCGGCTGTTATGGCATCCACCAACTCCAGACTGCTGGCCATGGAGCAAACATTTCCTGGTCATGCTTCGGCATCTACACCGACTGCAGTGGCTCTACTGCCCCCTCTTCCTCCTACTGATGGGTCATCACCGGTGATACTGACCCCGGAGCAGTATAGGTTCTTGGTGTCCCAGGTGCAGGCACTGCCTACTCCTCCTCCTTCTCCTCATCCTGACCAAGCGTAGTCCTTTATTGGACTTGTTTTCATTTGTTGTATTGGTGACCCATTGTTGGGTCTTTATATATTTGTTGGTTTATGTATTTATTTTATCCCGGGTATGACTATTTGTGTTATGTTATGTTGAATATTATCGGACACTTTTTATAGCCGTTTGGTCGTGGATTTGTATCCACTCGGCTATTTCTTGCCTTTCTGACCGTTCGATTCTATTTATTTGATTATTGATAGTGCATTATTATTATTTGTCTCTATATTGGTTTACTAGTGTTGAGTGTTCCATCGAAGGGGTCGACGAATCCAGGAAATTCTACGGATGGTTGCTCCGGATCTATTATTTGCAAACTGAAACTCTAAATACAGGTAAAATGTTTTTAATGTAACTGTTACTTATGTGAAATGTATACTGCCTGCTTTTTTTATAATTTTTTTGAAATTAGCGACGTTCAGCGATACACACTTGTCACGACCCGCACCCTAGAGTAAGGGCACGAGAAGTGGGTACGTCCAGCCTACGCCGTAGTGTCGGCGGTAGAACGCTGTCCTAGGTCACAACATCTAACAGTATAAGGCTAAACAGTTTATACTCCTCGAATGGGGGTGACATAGCAGAATGTAAACTCAATCACAACTAAGGAGGAAGAAGTACGATATGATATAAAACTCAAATGAAATACAAAAGATCAGAAGAGTAAGTGTCTAAGATAATATCTCAGCAACATCCAGAAATACAAGTCTCAACTACTGAATATGAAAGAATATGTACAATCCAGATCCCAAAAGACAGTAATAGTAAAACCTAGACTAGGGAGCCTCAGTCTCTATAGCTAATGGATCCGACTGGAAATCCGGATCACTAGTGTCATCTAGAGCTGCCCCGTAGTAGGTATCCACACAGGCCTCCTCCTCGTCCTCTGTAATATTTTCAACAGGTCCAGTCAGGATAGGAGCGAGCACAATACATCTCACGTAGTTCATATCAAGTTAGGAAAAATAAAGCATGCAATAGAGTAAGATACATGAAAAGCTGAAAGAGAATATATGAAGTAAAGGAGATAACTGTAAGAAAATATCTACTATAAATAGAGAACTAGCAGTGACTAGTGAGTCAGAGTAAAATATAAACATGTGAATGGCATAGAAGATTCATGACTACAGCTAAGAGAGTGATTCATGACGACAACTACTTGGATATTATTCACATGCTATTTCTACTCCCCCATCCCCAATCAATACACAAGGATCTGTTCAAGTTATGTTAAGATTCGTAAAACTTTACATGGCTCATAAAATGAGTGATACGTGAAGGTGATTCATGATGGCTCTGTGAACATGAGAGTACATGTGTCACAAACGATTCGTGAATCAATGGAAGCATAGAGATACGTGATGATTCATGAAACGCAGAAAACATACAGTATCCGATGCTCCCGAGGGGGATAACATCTCATGAAAAGATCCATATAGTACCGATCCGTGCTACCAACGTGTCAGCATCAAATAAAGTAATCTAAAGCAAGAATATAAATCCTGGCAAGTATGAAACGGTCAGAGAATGTACTCGCCTGATAACTGAATGTCCGAAGAGGGTGTACTGCCTGAGGAGAGGTGTCTGTCTCCTAATCAGAGCAACACAAGTTACAATATGTCTAAAATAGAGAAATAGACTGCTACAATGCATCTACATGATGTCTAGGTCAATTCTAGACTAAAGTCAACCATGGTCAACTTCAGTTAACTATCTAGTCAAAGCTAGGTCAACTAGGGCTAACCAAGTCTAAACTAGTCAAATTAGCCTATGCTAGTCTAACTAGGTCTTAACCAAGGCTATACAAGTCTACAAACCAACACACATACCTATTCACATATATATATATATATATATATATATATATATATATATATATATATATATATATATATATATATATATATATATATATATATATATATACAACACTGTATACATTATCCCTATCAATTAATATGCATATTTATATCTATACATATATAGGCATATACATACACTACATATATATACATAAAAGTGTGTGTGTGGATTATATATGTGTAGACATGTGTATGTGTGAACATGGGGGTGTACATGAAAAGAGAAATCAACACCAGTTATGAGTTTACACTACACATGGTATAAAGCTAACCCATCTTCATATTAGGCTATACACACATTATCTATATAGGCAATGCCATATTTATTGCATTCCATATTAGGCTCTATGCATTACACTCACATATATGTGTCACAATTACATAGGCAATTTCATTGTTCATTTCACATTACACTATCTCATTTACACATTCATATTTATATATCTATATACACATAACCCAATAGTTATTACACCCACATTTACACATATATGTAAATATGCATACACATGGACATAGAGACTTAGATATGTAATAAGGCAATTGTGTGTGTTTGTGAAAATGGTGTCACATAGGTGTGTAGGCATGTGTGAGTGAGTGTGTGATCAGTTACTTATGTCTCAGATTTTGTGTGACAGTGAGGGTTAAAATGTAACAGTGAACATATGTGTGTATTAGCAATGTGTGTGTGTGTTAGATAGGAATGTGTGTGTATTGAGATTCATTAGTTCTCAGTTTTGTGACTGTGTGTGTGAGAGTGAACTTGAGGGGAAAACAGAGGGTGGTGTGTGAATCATGAGTGTGTGTGTGTAGGATGTGTGGCACAGAAATCCCAAGACAAGAACAATGTGCAGGAATCATGTGTATATCCAATCCTTGTGTGTCCCAGGTTTGACAACCCAAGACAGGACCAATGTGTAATCTCAGGATTGAACTAATTAGTGAAACATAGTGTTCATACATGGCATTTTATCTCAGGAATCAATGTACATGAAATTGTGTACCTGTGTTTAGTGTTCTCAGGAATTGACAGTGTGAGTTAGATAGGAAACATATGACAGTGTCTACATGAAACAGTATAGTGTTCATGGGTTCATGTGTCAATAGGAATAGTGTGACATGGTATAATTTCTGGAAACAGTGGCTGTACATTCCAACTTGGCAGACCAATTATACAGGAAATCGAATTGACAGGGGATGAAGAATCAGTAACATCTAGCTAACAGTTAACAGTTAACTACATGACTAACAATTAACTAATTAACCCCAGACATTTAATCCATATAAATCAACCTTCAAATAGTTTAGGATAGGAACTCAATTCAGGTATTTAAGGAAGGGATTCATTTACATGTATCAGTCCAATACAATATTGAAACCCAATGAAATGTCTAAAATCCTATTTCCACGTCAAAAAGCCTATTCGGATGTACATTGAACTAAACATGAACTAAAAATATGTAGGGTCATTCATGACTATCTAGACATTAATTAAAACAGATTTAAAATGGAATTTCAGTTTAGGAAATTGAGTATCAGTCATATACAATATCGAAGCCCAATGCATTGTCTAATATTCTCATTCTCCTCAAACAACCCATTCTAATTTGTAAAAATCAACTAACAGAAATTATTAAACATGTACATGATCTATATTAGCAATTTAACCATAAATTAAACAATTAAAACTGAATTAAACTTTAGGAATTAATGAAATTGAACCCAAGTATCAGCCTACTTAGGGAAATTCAATTTGAATATTAAAAACACATTTAGATGGTAAACTAAGAGTTGGTAAATATTGGTGGATATGTGTATGTGTCACGCAAACAAAATGGTGTCCAAAATTAGGACACGACGTGTCCTAACACACGCACAAACCCAATGCACTGGACTGGGTTCAGTCGACTGGTGCGCGTGTCCAGTGCGGGGTGAATCCTGCTCTCGACACGAGACCAAAAGACACGAGACTTGGAGAGTGTCGTGTCAGATATTGCCCCGAGATCCAAGTCAAAGGACACGTGCCCACGTGCCCTAGATAGCTCGCACGAGCCTGCTGTCAGCAGGACAGCGCAGTACACGCGTGCGCAGGCGTATCCAAGGGTCCTGTACGACCCCGACACGAAACGACACGAAATGTGTCCAAACCATAAGAACCCATAAGCGACCCTTAAACCTAATTTCCTATTCAAACAGAAACAGAAAATATGAACGAGATGCCCACTGTGGCATTTCGTCGAACACCTGCGACTGTCCACAGATACGTGTCCAATACGGACGCGTGAAGGACACGAAAGGGTACAAAACCTATCCCTACAGAGAGAGGACACCTAGGGCTTCCTAACCATGCAAAGAAATCGAAATTTGGTGGGGGGAATAGGAATTTACTTATAGGTGTCTTCCTCAAAGAAAAACTCCAAAAATGAGATCTCCTCTAGCTGGCCAATGACTCCAAATTATGTCAAACCTGAGATTTGACTCCACCAACAGTAGGAGAACAACATTTAGAATACTATGGAAGAAATCTCAATGAAAATAGATCATTATTGAATAAACTATGAAGAAATTTCAAATGAAAACAAACCTTTCCTTTAGAAATGGGGGAATGGATAAAAAGAGGCACAAATATCAAAAGAGGGACTTTATAGTGTTGGGGAAATCCCTAGGCTGGTCATAAATGCTAGGGTTAGGGTTTTAGGATGAATCTAATGGCTCTCATTCCATCGAGTATATTCAATGGTCAAAAATCTAGGTTTCCCCCTTTAATCAAGTTGCAACCTTGTTTATTCTAACTAGTCATGACTTAACCATCTAACCAATACTAACTAATACTAACCAAGGCTAACTAAGACTAGATATGACTAATCTAGGTTAGGGCTAATCACAATCACATGGCAATCCATTTAATGATATTAAATCACACCATTCCTAATAATCATATTAAATTCCAATAAATATATATTAATTTCAAATAAACTCAAAATGACCAAAATACCCTCAAGCTAAATGTACTAAACAAAAATCTCTACCCATATGGTTAAGCTCTAGGGCAGACAGTCTCTACGGTTTCACTAGCTGCACATCAAAATCACAAGTCATAATATTTAAATAGTTTTAAAAATAATTAAAAATCACCAAAAATCATATTATTATTTTAATATCATAATTAAATAAATTAAAATACCAAATTTTAAAATTACCCTCATTTGGAAAACTGGGTGTTACAAGTCTACCCTCCTTAGAAAAATTTTGTCCTCAAAATTAAGATGGTCGTACTCCTTCTAGGTCAACACCCCACAATCAAAGTCTCAATTCACACAGTCCGATAATCATATGCGTCTGTCCAAATTCATGATACTCAGAATCTTTGTCATGCTAGTGAGCAAGGCTACGATAATCACAGAGCCCTCGACTAAGGTACATACCTCTAGAATTATGATATTTAAAATTTTTGTATTACCGCATGCTTGGCCGCAAAAACCTTAAATTCTCGCATCCGAGAAATACATCCAAAATCTGACTATATGTTCTCACTATGCCAGCTAACATGACTATAGAAGACTCTAGATCCCATAACTTAGGCGACCTAGCCCATACAACCTATCTCGGAAGAAAAACCCAATCGAAAAGAAATGCCAGATCAAAACTTATCAACAAATAAGGAAGCAGATAAGAACAGATGGAATTGAATTTCAAGATAGATATAATGAGGCAAGGTGGGAATAGAATCGAAAAGAACAGAACCTGCAAGCACCTCTCCCACTACCTGAGCATCCTCGACTGTCATGGCGTAAGCTCGCCCCTGCTGGCCTCCTCCAGCCTAATGCTGATACTACACAAATCTCTGCTGCTGTGTCTGTAACGGTCCCCGCTGCTGACCTACCGGAGCCTTGCCTTCTCCTCCTGGTGCTGTTCCTTGTGCTACTCTGCCTATGTACTGGGAACACTCCCTCAGCTGGTGGTCCGCTGCTCCACATAGTAGGCACCTGCCCAGCCTCTTCCTGCACTCACCCCATCCATGCCCCGGCTTCTTGCAGTAGGGACAACTGACTGCCTGCTGTCTGGGTGCCTGATGCTGTCTGGGCTGCTGCTGTCCCTGCTGATGGCCCTGACCCTTGAACTGCTGCTGAAACTGATGCTGAACGTGCGGCCTCTTGGCCGGTCCTCCGCTACCACTAGCTCCCTGGATGTCTCGCCCCCTCTTGAGCCTAAGCTCAAGATCATCCTCTACGGCTAATGCATCCACTAGGATCTCCTCATAGGTAGCGCTGCGAGCACTCTTGGTATAGGACTTGACCTCCTTTACCAAGCCCTCTCGGAACCTCCGGGACTTCGTCACCTCCGGTAAGCCCTCTACAAATCTTCTCAAGCGGCAGAACTCTTCTGCGTACTCCTCCACAGACTGGCTCCCCTGGACTAGGGCCTCGAACAGAGTCTCGAGGGCTCCCAGCGCTGCATCCGGGAAGAACTTCTTCTTGAACAGCTTCTTGAATGCTGCCCAAGTCTGTCCTACAATACCAACCCTCAGGTCGGTTTGGTACCACGTACGGGCCAGATCCTGCATCATGCTGGCCGCTGCCTCAATCTGGATTCTCGTCGGGATCTCAGCCAACCTGAATATCTCCTCCATGTGCTCGATCCACTCGTCGGCATACAAGATCCCCTCTGTCCCTCGAAAGTCCCTCGAGTGCATCTTCTGAAAATCCTGTATGCCCTTCTCCCTCAGAGGGTGCGGCTGCTGGACGGCTGCTGGCTGAGCTACAACTCTCTCTACCGCAGTCACGGCCAGATCAATGCCTCGGCTGAGCTCTGCTGTGTGCCTCTGCTGCTGGGTCTGCTGACCCTCCATATACTGCCGGAAGAAGGCTAACAGCTGAACGGCGTCAACTGTCCCCGGAGGTGGCTGCTGCTGCTGAAGCACATCCGGAATCACCGGACTCGGCTCATGCCTCACAGGTGGAGGGGCTCCTCCGAAAGCAGCTGAAACGCCTACTCCAGCTGGCATGACTGGGGCTGCGGTACCAGGGGCTGGCTGCTGAGTATGAGAGGTGGCAGACCTCTCATCGGCTCCCCCTGGCCCTGGCGATGTGATCTCGTCTCAACCATCACTACAAGAAAATATGGTTTTCGTGACACGTAAAGTTGTCACAGAAGTTATGAAACTCGTCACAACACATCTTCTATGACGAGTACAGTGACAACATACTTTCGTAGCATATACCTCCATAGCTAAAAGAATAAGTGACAACTAAAA
The DNA here is from genome assembly GCA_029216955.1 of Iris pallida. NCBI lineage: Eukaryota > Viridiplantae > Streptophyta > Magnoliopsida > Asparagales > Iridaceae > Iris > Iris pallida. The sequence continues at coordinate 12,571,622 of JANAVB010034218.1, forward strand.
GATATTGTCACAGAAAGTTATCTACTGTGACAAGAATACGTTGTCACTGATAGTATACCTTCTGTGACAACAAATGTGTCACTAAAAATGTTATAAGTGACGCACAATATTATCACAAATAACATTTTATTGTAATTAAAAATAAATATATATTTTTGAAAATAAAATTAAAAATTATTTCTGTGACGACGTTTGATATCACAAAAAAAAAATTAGTAACACATTTATTATTGTCACAATAAACATATGTGTTTAGTGACAAGTACATGTCATCATTGTAAACACTTGCAGTAACACTTTTATTGTTGTCACTGTATACTTATATGTTTAGTAAAGGTAAATATTGTTACCGTAGTGTACACTTTATATGTTTGGTGGCAAATCAATTTTTTCATGATATTTTTTGTCATTATCATTATACATTGAACACAACACAATACAATATCACACAATTCTTTTAGAAGAGGGTATGAATGATTGTGCTCACACTACACCAAAATAGGCCATTGCCAACGGTTATTACCGTGACAAATAATTTTTGTCGCGGTAATAACCGTGATGGATTAGACGTGACAAATTTTCACAACAGTTATAACCTTTATTCAACCAACAACAAAGAAATAGTACAAGATGAACGCTTATCAAAATGCACATTAATACAAATTCAAATTCACATTGCAATAATCGAATACAACACATAACAATACAAGCACAAAGGAGAACAACCATCTTCTCCACAAAAAAATAAGAAAGAAGCATTCCTATATCATAGATACACTAAATTTCTTATAGAGCATGACTTTACAACATTTATTTTGTTTAGAGTCTTCCTTTCAGCTCTACTACCACCGCATCTCCGCAAGCCCTCCTTGGTTGGTTGCAAAGGCAGGTTACAGTTCATCACCTCGATGATTCAGTTTGAAGGCTTCTTACATTACAGGTTGTACCAAATGAATGGTTAAACAATCTATACATAGGAAATATAAAAGACGATTAAAGTCCAATGCGTCCAAAAGATCAATCATTGTCCAATTTTTTCAGCTAACTGAGTTTGATGTAGTGCTGCAAAAAAACATGATTGAACAAATTGGCATCTTGAATATATAAGTAAACGATGACACATAACAAAACTCAGTAACATACAGAAAGAATCTACCAAGGGGCGGATCCAAAGGGGAGGTGGGGTGGGCTCCAGCCCACCCAAAAAAAAAATTATTCTTTTTTTTTCCTTATAATTTTTTTATTTTTGATTTTTTCTATGGGCTAGTCCACTTCTAGCCCACCCTAATTCATTGTAGCCCACCCCACCTTCAATTTCTGGATCCGCCCCTGAATCTACCTAATTAAAGACTGCTGGAAACTATAAAACCTGTTCTGTCATCTACTGAAACATCATTGGAGAAATATGTCTAGTGAATCAGAAATACAAATTCTATGTATCATACAACATTAATCAATGTCATGAAACAAAAATGAAATCCTTTAAATGGAAGTTGAGCCCATGTAAATAGTAATTAGACAATATCAATAGTACATAAAAGTTTTGAATCCTTTGGATAGTAAAGGTTGAATAAATAAAAGGTGAGAGTCAAATAAGTACCTTTAGTGAACCATCCATGTTGGTAGTGCCTGCAACTTGAATTATCTCTAGAGAAGAAAACACTTCCACCGTGGGTGGAACATCAACACAGGGTAACTCTCTAGCTAATGACCTAGCTCGCTAACAAGGGAACAAATATAGAAAGAGCAGCCATGGACAGGGGTGTAGTTGTCATTGGTGCCGCAGAAAATATTGGGTAAATCGAAATGAGACATTGCTGGTCACCAAAGAACAAGAGTCTTTTCCACCAGTAACAAGAATAGAGGAACCCTATATCAGGGAGAGATTTGAGGACCACTAGAGCTTTGCAAATAATAAAACAAAACAAACTGATACAATGGTACTTAGTAGTAAAATAGTCATAGCAAAATAAGCTATTGGCGGGGAGAAACCAAAACCAGGATAGAGGGAGTAATGAACATGGTAGTTGCTAATGTAAAAGAGATGATGCCTCTTAACAATGTAAGGAGAAGATCAAAAAGGACTGGGGATAAATGCTTCATTATTGTTATAGTCAGATGCATGAGTACATAGATATGTAAAGATGCATGAGATAATAGAGTTATGTTCAATGAGCCTGGTAACAACATCTCAGCCTCCACAAGTGACTGCAGGATCCTTCGTTCTATGAACCCTCTAGCTATCTTAACTCCTCAGGAAGTTGAAAGCTCTAACATAGAGAGCTTGCACACTGAGGCCTCAATTCATAAAACAATTTTAGATAGTTACACAAGATCATGACAATAGGCATGAACATAATTTTACATGTTGCAACTCAAGAAGTCTCCTCTCTTGTTTCCTCACAATATCATGGCGCTCTTGGATTTCATGAAGAGCTGCAACTGCATTTGCTACTACCATTGGATTATTGTTATATAGCAAGTCGTTGAGAGTCTCAAAAAATCCCCTATCTTGTACTAACTCAGCATTAATGTCATAAAGTTTAACAACACAAATTGCAACTGTTAGGATCATCATCCTGGTCATAGGAAGTAGTAGTAATAATCCAAAATTTACATATACAATAAGAATTTAACTATTGTCTTCATCTTAGGAAAATGAAGCCAAGTTGTAACTATGAAGAAAAGAACTATTGGATGAAAGACAAATAATAGGAAAGATCTAATGAAAATTAAATCGAAGGGGAAGACGATCGAGTTAAACAATACATGGTGGAAGATAAATAGACCTTGAAACATCTTTGAAGGGGGTCACAAAGGTACTATGTGATTTTCTCAACACAGATGCATCCCATTGTCCAGACAACCAAAGAAAGAATCAAAGGATTCAGATCTTGTGAATTCTGCAAAAATTGATGTGAAATTAGAATAATTTGGCTACTTAATAGAAGTATAAGATGAAGCCACCACAATATCATACATTTTTGAACATCTCATTAATTTCTAATCATGCTTGTCATAATTTATACTTAATTGGATTATTTGGATCCACAATCAGATGTAGTACAATATTTATTATCTTAACGAGTAAAATATTGATAAATACAAACAAATCTGAAACCGGTAAACTTTAATAAAGGTATTGGGAAAAAAGAACCCATAAATACACTGCCAAAGCCAACGAAGTAGAATATTTTGAGAGTAAGAAACATTTCAAAGTAACTTCTATCAAGAACCTGCAATAAGGTAATTCTCAGATTAAGAAATATTATCATCCTTGCTGCAAGCATGTCTCCTATCCTATATTATGTGAGCAACTTTATTTATGGGTGTTCTTTGAACATCATTCTTGGTTCAGCTTGTATGCCAAGGTCCAGCCAGAAGAGAAGTTAGATGTAAGCAACTTTATTTATGCTTGTTGTTTGCAGCTTGCCATCCGGCATGTTCAGTGCAAAATTTTATAGAATTAATGAGATAAGTTATCTAGATCAGGTTGTTTAAAATAAGTTATCTTTCTCACAAGCACATTAATATTATCCTCATAATAATGTTACAGAAGCAGTGAAGATACACTTTGTTGTTCTGACCTTGATTCCACATTTCTCTTCTTCGACTTGGCCTTTAAAAAGTGTTGTAAGTGGTCTTCCGCCAACACCAACAACAACAATATCAACATCCAACACTCTTCCATCCTTCAATTTCACTGATGTAACCTGGTAAAGATAAAGGAGAAAATGAGCTCTAACCACTTGGAGCACCTATGATGGTCCAATGCCCAGGCAGAACCACATTACATTAACAAACATGGCAAAAAATAAAGAGAGCAACTTGATGCAAGCTTAAATAGACTGCCATTAATAAAAAAAAGGTCAAGAAAGTCGTTAAATTTTCGTTCCACTTCCACCTATAGTTTATAGTGTTTGTAGTAAGTTCCGAGTCACCTTCACACCATAATTGAAATATTTGAAATAAAAAAACAAGTCAGACTCTGAGGCCATATGTTAAATTTATCAAAAATACAATTTGGTTCGTCATTGATGTGATTGTCAATAGTCCGTAACTCATGTATCCCTCCTTATTTGCTCCAGCCTCCACCGGACTCCATCTCCTTAAATTTTGACCAATAAAGAGTCGCCACCTGAGAGGAGCTACGGCCAATGGCAGTCCAAATAGTAGCTCCCTAAGTTTATCTCGCCTATCTCATATCATTCATTACATTAGGTGCTCTTCATGGAGTGCACCTGTGTTAGCACTCGATCTCAATAGCAAGTCCAAGCAGTTGTCACTATCCGAGGATTAGAAGAGGGCAACTTGGCAGCTTCAGTTTCAGCCTTCAACAACTATTTATCCAACCAGAACAACAGTCGTAAAGCTACCAGTCAACTATAAAAATAAAATAAAAAACAGAGTTTATTATACTTTTTGGACACTATTGGACCCTTTAATTAGTTTATTATACTTTTGTCAGGTTTGTTGTATTTATAGAATGAATTTTTTTCTTCTTAATTCCACCATGAGATTTTCTTAATATGTTCTCTTTTTAACAAGTTGTAAAGTAGAATATTAAAAACCATCAACTTCATTTTTAGTTTGGTAGTTGCTTTCTTAAATTGTTACTACTATCTCATATTAACCAAATTTTATAATGAATATATTTATATGATTTGTGTGGGTCCCGATGTGGGTTCCCGATGTGGGTTTATCTGTTAAAGGAATTTATACCCACGTGGTGCTTCCGGCATGATTTATATATTGTTGCCATGTTTTCGAATCAAAATATACAAAAGGGGCTGTCAAATTTTTTTAGAAATTTCGAAAGACCTAAAAACTGTAGAGGGTTAAAAATTCTCTAATCGGGATTCGTCGTATGTTAAATTATGAACTAGGCTCGAAATGGAGACGAATTTGCGATAGTTTCAAATTACTTGATATTTTGGTCCAAAAATCATCATTGGTATATAATTATCCATATATTTTTTGGAATATTATGGAAGAAACAAATTTCATTGTCTCTATCTCTTCCACAGAACAAAGTTAGCTATAAAAATGAGCTGCAACACTCACCAAACTCCCCCATCAGTAGGGAAGAATAATAGCTTATTTAGAAATGGAAAACTACAGCATCATCTTTATATTCTATACACCTATTTTGTACCAAGAACCACTCTCTCCTTCGCTCGCGATTGTAGGCATGTTGCTGAATCACATCATTTATTTGGCATGGACACAGAAAAATGGGGTCTATATCCATGTCGTTTCGTACATGTATCCATGTTTGTATTCATGCAACAAAGGAAATTATATTGTAGCCATCTAAAAATATTCGTATCCTATATATGTATCCTGTATACGTATCATGTCCTTATTCATATCTGTATTCGTACAACATTGCACATCATATATAGTTCTATATGTTTATTTTGGGGTGAATGTTTGTGTTGGCTTTTACGAAACTACAAAAGCCCTGATGACATTTTGTTTCTTATAATACCAAGCTAAAACATTGATCATATAAAACGACGTACTACATAGACAATAATGAATACAAAAGAAGACTCATTATGGAAAGGTAGTCTTAAGTCACTCGATAAATAAATATCGAATCTTCAACTAACATGCTGAAATAACCTACCAATCCTAAAATACACCTAGAACACATTGAAATCGGACCTGACACTACATTCAGATTCGGACCGAACATAATTTCAACAGTTTGATCCTATGAATTGCTTGTTATACCATTTCTCTCTAACATTATAATGTTCCACTGAAAACCGAGCAAATTTAACATTTTGAACAATAAACAACAGAAGATGAGAGCAATTGCTTACCAAGGTTATGTCCCAAGCACAGCCGGAAGATCCCAGTCGTTCGCTCCCGCTTGATAAAGCACTGGATCAGGCTATCCCTCGGTCCCGGCTGCACAAAAAACATCACCACCGCCACCAAATCAATCGAAACCCTAATCCCCAAAATTATATATATTTTTTATTTAAAAGCTAGGGTTTCACCAGTTTGAGAGAGATCGGGAAAGTGATCCAGGCGGACTCCTCCGGCGTCCTGACGATCTCCTTCGTGGTTTCCCTCTACGACCGGCACACCGACGCACACGCGACGACATCCCTCCGTGCCGGTCACGCCTCCAATGTTGCCTCCACCCGCTCGATCACGTCACGGAGGAGCTCTGAAGGGGGAGGGTGCAAAGGTAGGAAGAACCACGGCGTAGGTTTCGGTAGTTAGTTTTAGAGAGGGGGTTTATTATTTTTTAGAGAGGATTACTGATGGTGGATTGAGAAAAGGGTCAGTAGGGTTCCAGCGAGTTACAGCGGCGATGAGGGTTTTCAAAGGAGAGTTTTGAGAAAAGAGATAGAAAGTAGAGAATGCAAGATTTTTTTTTGTTGGGGGGGTTCGGAGGCTAAAATTTTCAATGGGGACTAGGGAGCTAAAATTTTGAACGAAATTTTAATGTTAACTAACTGTTTTAATTGGTCAATCCAAATATAATGTTTTGATGAAATAAATTTTGATGTTAAACTATGGTGTTAGTCCGTCAAAAATACAATGACAATTTTAATACATCGTTGTTGGATAACTCTAACTGTCGCAAATTGTCGCAAATTATCTATGTTGGTGTAGTGAGCGAGATGCCATGCCGGTCACGACGGGCCAGCTTGGAGCTGGTAGAGGCCATTGGGTGAAGCTCTAGGTGTATTGGAGAGATTGGGGGGGTGGTTTGTCAAATTTGGGAGGAGGGATTCAAGGAATTTGGAATTTGGGAGGAGGAATTTTAGATTTTGGAAGGAAATTTTCGGGTAGGGCTGAAAATTTATGCTGGCTTGAAAAAATTTCATTGCTAAAACTCAAAAACAAAATATATAAAAGTATTATTTTAGTAACAAAATTTATGTCATCGTAATTAGTCTACTAGTTTCAACCCGTCCAATATGTCCACGTAAATGATAATACCTTTTTTCGAGAAAAAATTATTCCGATCTAAAATAGTATTGGAACCAACAAATCCCGCCAATTGTTGAACAATTTCGACCAAAAAATGGGTCTTTTTCGAGTGCTCTTTATGCGTCAGAATTAGTATGAACTTTTATGAGAGATTTCCGATGGAACGATTTATTTTATCGTAACTGCTACTTTTTTCGAGAACCCTCGTAAAAGTTTGTCACAAATGATAGTTTTTTTTGGTTTGGTCAAATCCGGTAACAATTTAATATTAATGGCAAAACAGTATTAAAATCAGAATATTTTGTTTATTTAACTTTTTTTAAATTACTTTAATTTTTGTTACAAGAAATAAATATCTTCTTTGTGACTAATACTTTTGTGTGACAAACAATTATTTGGTAACTAAAAGAAACTTTTAAGTGACAAGAATAAAATTTTAATTTTGTTGCTAATACTTTTATGTGACAATAATATTTTCTTCTAACTATAAAAAACCCTTAAGTGACAAGTATTTTTACTTATCACACATAAGTTGTATTTGACATAAGTCTAAAATTTAAAATTTATTTCAGTAACAACATTAAGTGACGACCAATAAAAACATGGTCACTAAATGATTTAATTGTGTGACGAAAAAAATTGTTGTCACAGCATCAAATTATGAGTGACAACAAAAATTATTTGTCACAAAAATATCCCTTTTAGTGACAATTTTGACACATGTCACAAATTACTTGTCACGGAAACCCATATTTCTTGTAGTGCATCTTGGAGACAGATCAAAAGAAACAATTGCTGAGAATGAGTCAAAATATCAAGGGAGGACAGTTATATTCAAGGAAGACAATAAGCAGCAAAATGTAGATATATGGAATCTGAATAAGAGTTTTTTCTAATGTTATTGAGTACCTCCAAAAATATCCTAATCCTACTGCAGGCTGTAGTGATACTCTAGTTCGAATACCACTACATAACTCCACCTGCATGGGCCACCACTAAAAACGTGTCACGACCCGCACCCTAGAGTAAGGGCACGAGAAGTGGGTACGTCCAGCCTACGCCGCAGTGTCGGCGGTAGAACGCTGTCTTAGGTCACAACATCTAACAGTATAAGGCTAAACAGTTTATACTCCCCGAATGGGGATGACATAGCAGAATGTAAACTCAATCACAACTAAGGAGAAAGAAGTACGATATGATATAAAACTCAAATAAAATACAGAAGATCAGAAGAGTCTAAGTGTCTAAGATAACATCTCAGCAACATCCAGAAATACAAGTTTCAACTACTGAATATGAAAGAATATATACAATCTAGATCCCAAAAGACAGTAATAGTAAAACCTAGACTAGGGAGCCTCAGTCTCTATTGCTAATGGATCCGGCTGGAAATCCGGATCACTGGTGTCATCTAGAGCTGCCCCGTAGTAGGTATCCACACAGGCCTCCTCCTCGTCCTCTGTAATATTTTCAACAGGTCCAGTCAGGACAGGAGCGAGCACAATACATCTTACGCAGTTCATATCAAGTTAGAAAAAATAAAGCAAGCAATAGAGTAAGATACATGAAACGCTGAAAGAGAATATATGAAGTAAAGGAGATAACTGTAAGGAAATATCTACTATAAATAGAGAACTAGCAGTGACTAGTAAGTCAGAGTAAAATATAAACATGTGAATGTCATAGGAGATTCATGACTACAGCTAAGAGAGTGATTCATGACTACAGCTACTTGGATATTATTCACATGCTATTTCTACTCCCCCATCCCCAATCAATACACAAGGATCTGTTCAAGTTATGTTAAGATTCGTGAAACTTCACATGGCTCATAAAATGAGTGATACGTCAAGGTGATTCATGATGGCTCTGTGAACATGAGAGTACATGTGTCACAAGCGATTCGTGAATCAATGGAAGCATAGAGATACGTGATGATTCGTGAAACGTACAAAACATGCAGTATCCGATGCTCCCGAGGGGGATAACATCTCATAAAAAGATCCATATCGTACCAATCCGTACTACCAACATGTCAGCATCAAGTAAAGTAATATAGAGCAAGAATATAAATCCTGGCAAGTATAAAACGGTCAGAGAATGTACTCGCCTGATAACTGAATGTCCGAAGAGGGTGTACTGCCTGAGGAGTGGTGTCTGTCTCCTAATCAGAGCAACACAAGTTACAATATGTCTAAAATAGAGAAATAGACTGCTACAATGCATCTATATGATGTCTAGGTCAATTCTAGACTAAAGTCAACCCTGGTCAACTTCAGTCAACTATCTAGTCAAAGCTAGGTCAACTAGGGCTAACCAAGTCTAAACTAGTCAAATTAGCCTATGCTAGTCAAACTAGGTCTTAACCAAGGCTATACAAGTCTACAAACCAACACACATACCTATACACATATATATATACAACACTGTATACATTATCCCTATCAATCAATATGCATATTTACATCTATACATATATAGGCATATACATACACTACATATATATACATAAATGTGTGTGTGTGTGGATTATATATGTGTAGACATGTGTGTGTGTGTGAACATGGGGGTGTACATGAAAAGAGAAATCAACACCAATTATGAGTTTACACTACACATGGTACAAAGCTAACCCATCTTCATATTAGGCTATACACACATTATCTATATAGGCAATGCGATATTTATTGCATTCCACATTAGGCTCTATGCATTACACTCACATATATGTGTCACAATTACATAGGCAATTTCATTGTTCATTTCACATTACACTATCTCATTTACACATTCACATTTATATATCTATATACACATAACCCAATAGTTATTACACCCATATTTACACATATATGTAAATATACATACACATGGACATAAAGACTTAGATATGTAATAAGGCAATTGTGTGTGTATGTAAAAATGGTGTCACATAGGTGTGTAGGCATGTGTGAGTGAGTGAGTGTGTGATCAGTTACTTGTGTCTCAGATTTTGTGTGACAGTGAGGGTTAAAATGTAACAGTGAACATATGTGTATATTAGCAATGTGTGTGTGTGTTAGATAGGAATGTGTGTGTACTGAGATTCATTAGTTCTCAGTTTTGTGACTGTGTGTGTGAGAGTGAACTGTGAGGGGAAAACAGAAGGTGGTGTGTGAATCATGAGTGTGTGTGTAGGATGTGTGGCACAGAAATCCCAAGACAGGAATAATGTGCAGGAACCATGTGTATATCCAATCCTTGTGTGTCCCAGGTTTGACAACCCAAGACAGGACCAATATGTAATCTCAGGATTGAACTAATTAGTGAAACTTAGTGTTCATACATGGCAATTTATCTCAGGAATCAATGTACAGGAAATTGTGTACCTGTGTTCAGTGTTCTCAGGAATTGACAGTGTGAGTTAGATAGGAAACATATGACAGTGTCTACATGAAAAGTGTAGTGTTCATGGGTTCATGTGTCATTAGGAATAGTGTGACATGGTATAATTCCCGGAAACAGTGGCTGTACATTCCAACTTGGCAGACCAATTATACAGGAAATCGAATTGACAGGGGATGAAGAATCAGTAACATCTAGCTAACAGTTAACAGTTAACTACATGACTAACAATTAACTAATTAACCCCAGACATTTAATCCATATAAAACAACCTTCAAATAGTTTAGGATAGGAACTCAATTCAGGTATTTAAGGAAGGGATTCATTTACATGTATCAGTCCAATACAATATTGAAACCCAATGAAATGTCTAAAATCCAATTTCCATGTCAAAAAGCCTATTCGGATGTACATTGAACTAAACATGAACTAAAAATATGTAGGGTCATTCATGACTATCTAAACATCAATTAAAACAGATTTAAAATGGAATTTCAGTTTAGAAAATTGAGTATCAGTCATATACAATATCGAAGCCCAATGCATTGTCTAATATTCTCATTCTCATCAAACAACCTATTCTAATTTGTAAAAATCAACTAACAGAAATTATTAAACATGTACAGGATCTAAATTAGCAATTTAACCATAAATTAAACAATTAAAACTGGAATTAAACATTAGGAATTAATGAAACTGAACCCAAGTATCAGCCTACTTAGAGAAATTCAATTTGAATATTAAAAACACATTTAGATGGTAAACTAAGAGTTGGTAAATATTGGTGGATATGTGTATGTGTCACGCAAACAAAATGGTGTCCAAAATCAGGACACAACGTGGCCTAACACACGCACAAACCCAATGCACTGGACTGGGTTCAGTTGACTGGTGCGCGTGTCCAGTGCGGGGTGAGTCCTGCTCTCGACACGAGACCAAAAGACACGAGACTTTGGAAGTGTCGTGCCAGACACTGCCCCGAGCTCCAAGTCAAAGGACACGTGCCTACGTGCCCTAGATAGCTCGCACGAGCCTGCTGTCAGCAGGGCAGCGCAGTACACACGCGTGCAGGCGTGTCCAAGGGTCCTGTACGACCCCGACACGACACGAAATGTGTTAAAACCATAAGAAACCCATAAGCGACCCTTAAACCCAATTTCCTATTCAAACAGAAATAGAAAATATGAACGAAATGCCCACTGTGGCATTTCGTCGAACACCTGCGACTGTCCACAGATACGTGTTCGATACGGACACGTAAAGGACACAAAAGGGTGCAAAACCTATCCCTACGGAGAGAGGACACCTAGGACTTCCTAACCATGCAAAGAAATCGAAATTTGGTGGGGAGAATAGGAATTTACCTATAGGTGTCTTCCTCAAAGAAAAACTCCAAAAATGAGATCTACTCTAGCTAGCCAATGACTCCAAATTGTGTCAAACCTGAGATTTGACTCCACCAACAGTAGGAGAACAACATTTAGAATATTATGGAAGAAATCTCAATGAAAATTGATTATTATTGAATAAACTATGAAGAAATTTCAAATAAAAACAAACCTTTCCTTTAGAAATGGGGGAATGGATAAAAAGAGGCACAAATATCAAGAGAGGGACTTTATAGTGTTGGGGGAATCCCTAGGCTGGTCATAAATGCTAGGGTTAGGGTTTTGGGATGAATCTAATGGCTCTCATTCCATCTAGTATATTCAATGGTCAAAAATCTAGGTTTCCCCCTTTAACCAAGTTGCAACCTAGTTTATTCTAACTAGTCATGACTTAACCAACTAACCAATACTAACTAATACTAACCAAGGCTAACGAAGACTAGCTATGACTAATCTAGGTTAGGTCCAATCTAGGTTAGGGCTAATCACAATCACATAGCAATCCTAATAATCATATTAAATTCCAATAAATATATATTAAATTCAAATAAATTCAAAATGACCAAAATACCCTCAAGCTAAATTTACTAAACAAAAATCTCTACCCACATGGTTAGGCTCTAGGGCAGACAGTCTCTACGGTTTCACTAGCTGCACATCAAAATCACAAGTCATGATATTTAAATAGTTTTAAAAATAATTAAAAATCACCAAAAATTATATTATTATTTAAATATCATAATTAAATAAATTAAAACACAAAATTTTAAAATTACTCTCATTTGGAAAACTAGGTGTTACAAGTTTACCCTCCTTAGAAAAATTTCGTCCTCGAAATTAAGATGGTCGTACTCCTTCTAGGTCAACACCCCACAATCAAAATCTCAATTCACACGGTCCGATAATCATATACGTCTGTCCAAGTTCATGATACTCAGAATCTTTGTCATGCTAGTGAACAAGGCTACGATAATCACAGAGCCCTCGACTAAGGTACATACCTCTAGAATTATGGTATTTAAAATTTTTGCATTGCCGCATGCTTGGCCACGAAAACCTTAAATTTTTGCATCCGAAAAATACATCCAAAATCTGACTATATGTCCTCACTATGCCTGCTAACATGACTATAGAAGACTCTAGATCCCATAACTTAGGCGACCTAGCCCATACGACCTATCTCGAAAGAAAAACCCAATCGAAAAGAAATGCCAGATCAAAACTTATCAACAAATAAGGAAGCAGATAAGAACAGATGGAATTGAATTTCAAGATAGATATAATGAGGCAATGTGGTAATAGAATAGAAAAGAACAGAACCTGTAAGCACCTCTCCCACTGCCTGAGCATCCTCGACTGTCATGGCGTAAGCTCGCCCCTGCTGGCCTCCTCCAGCCTGATGCTGATACTGCACAAATCTCTGCTGCTATGTTTGTAACGGTCCCCGCTGCTGACCTATCGGAGCCTTGGCTCCTCCTCCTGGTGCTGCTCTACCAATGTACTGGGAACACTCCCTCAGTTGGTGGTCCGCTGCTCCACATAGTAAGCACCTGCCCAGCCTCTTTCTACACTCACCCCATCCATACCCCTACTTCTTGCAGTAGGGACAACTGACTGCCTGCTGTCTAGGTGCCTGATGCTGTCTGGGCTGCTGCTGTCCCTGCTGATGGCCCTGACCCTGGAACTGCTGCTGAAACTGATACTGAACGTACGGCCTCTTGGCCGGTCCTCCGCTACCACTAGCTCCCTGGATGTCTCGTCCCCTCTTGAGCCTAAGCTCAAGATCATCCTCTGCGGCTAATGCATCCACTAAGATCTCCTCATAGGTAGCGCTGCGAGAACTCTTGGTATAGGACTTGACATCCTTTACCAAGCCCTTCCTGAACCTCCGGGACTTCGTCTCCTCCGGCAAGCCCTCTACAAATCTGCTCAGGCGACAGAACTCTCCTGCGTGCTCCTCCACAGACTGGCTCCCCTGGACTAGGGCCTCGAACTGAGTCTCGAGGGCTTCCAGCACTGTATCCGGGAAGAACTTCTCCTTGAACAGCTTCTTGAATGCTGCCCAAGTCTGTCCTACAATACCAACCCTCGGGTTGGTCTGGTACCACGTACGGGCCAGATCCTGTATTATGCTGGCCGCTGCCTCAATCTGGAGTCTCGTCGGGATCTCAGCCAACCTGAATATCTCCTCCATGTGCTCGATCCACTCGTCGGCATACAAGATCTCCTCTGTCCCTTGAAAGTCCCTCGGGTGCATCTTCTGAAAATCCTGTATATCCTTCTCCCTCGGAGGGTGCGGCTGCTGGACTGCTGCTGGCTGAGCTACAACTCTCTACCGCAGTCACGGCCAGATCAATACCTCAGCTGAGCTCTGCTGTGTGCCTCTGCTGCTGGGTCTGCTAACCCTCCATATACTGCCGGAACAGCTGAACGGCGTCAACTGTCCCCGGAGGTGGCTGCTGCTGCTGAATCACATCCGGAATCACCGGACTCGGCTCATGTCTCACAGGTGGAGGGGCTCCTCCGAAAGCAGCTGAAACGCCTACCCCAGCTGGCATGACTGGAGCTGCGGTACCAGGGGCTGGCTGTTGAGTATGAGAGGTGGCAGACCTCTCATCGGCGTCCCCCTGGCCCTGGCGATGTGATCTCGTCTCAACCATCCTGGAGACAGATCAAAAGAAACAATTGCTGAGAATGAGTCGAAATATCAAGGGAGGACAATTATATTGAAGGGAGACAATAAGTAGCAAAATGTAGATATACAGAATCTGAATAAGAGTTTTTTCTAATATGATTGAGTACCTCCAAAAATATCCTAATCCTACTGCAGGCTGTAGTGATACTCTAGTTCGAATACCACTACATAACTCCACCTGCATGGGCCACCACTAAAAACATGTCACGACCCACACCCTAGAGTAAGGGCACGAGAAGTGGGTACGTCCAGCCTACGTCGCAATGTCGGCGGTAGAATGCTGTCCTAGGTCACAATATCTAACAGTATAAGGCTAAACAGTTTATACTTCCCGAATGGGGGTAACATAGCAGAATATAAACTCAATCACAACTAAGAAGGAAGAAGTACGATATGGTATAAAACTTAAATAAAATACAGAAGATCAGAAGAGTCTAAGTGTCTAAGATAACATCTCAGCAACATCCAGAAATATAAGTCTCAACTACTGAATATGAAAGAATATATACAATCCTGATCCCAAAAGACAGTAGTAGTAAAACCTAGACTAGGGAGCCTCAGTCTCTATAGCTAATGGATCCGGCTGGAAATCCGGATCACTGGTGTCATCTAGAGCTGCCCCGTAGTAGGTATCCACATAGGCCTCCTCATCGTCCTCTGTAATATTTTCAACAGGTCCTGTCAGGACAGGAGCGAGCACAATACATCTCATGCAGTTCATATCAAGTAAAGCATACAATAGAGTAAGATACATGAAATGCTGAAAGAGAATATATAAAGTAAATGAGTTAACTGTAAGGAAATATCTACTATAAATAGAAAACTAGCAGTGACTAGTGAGTCAGAGTAAAATATAAACATGTGAATGGCATAAGAGATTCATGACTACAGCTAAGAGAGTGATTCATGACTACAGCTACTTGGATATTATTCACATGCTATTTCTACTCTCCCATCCCCAATCAATACACAAGGATCTGTTCAAGTTATGTTAAGATTCGTGAAACTTCACATGGCTCATAAAATGAGTGATACGTGAAGGTGATTCATGATGGCTCTGTGAACATGAGAGTACATGTGTTACGAGCGATTCGTGAATCAATAGAAGCATAGAGATACGTGATGATTCATAAAATGCACAAAACATGCAGTATCCGATGCTCCCGAGGGAGATAACATCCATGAAAAGATCCATATAGTACCAATCCGTGCTACCAACGTGTCAGCATCAAGTAAAGTAATCTAGAGCAAGAATATAAATCTTGGCAAGTATGAAACGGTCAGAGAATGTACTCGCCTGATAACTGAATGTTCGAAGAGGGTGTACTGCCTGAGGAGAGGTGTCAGTCTCCTAATCAGAGCAACACAAGTTATAATATGTCTAAAATAGAGAAATAGATTGCTACAATGCATCTACATGATGTCTAGGTTAATTCTAGACTAAAGTCAACCCTGGTCAACTTCAGTCAACTATCTAGTCAAAGCTTGGTCAACTAGGGCTAACCAAGTCTAAACTAGTCAAATTAGCCTATGCTAGTCTAACTAGGTCTTAACCAAGGCTATACAAGTCTACAAACCAACACACATACCTATACACACATATATATACAACACTGTATACATTATCCCTATCAATCAATATACATATTTACATCTATACATATATAGGCATATACATACAGTACATATATATACATAAATGTGTGTGTGTGTGTGGATTATATATGTGTAGACATGTGTGTGTGTGAACATGGGGGTGTACATGAAAAGAGAAATCAACACCAGTTATGAGTTTACACTACACATGGTACAAAGCTAACCCATCTTCATATTAGGCTATACACACATTATCTATATAGGCAATGCCATATTTATTGCATTCCACATTAGGCTCTATGCATTACACTCACATATATGTGTCACAATTACATAGGCAATTTCATTGTTCATTTCACATTACACTATCTCATTTACAAATTCACATTTATATATCTATATACACATAACCCAATAGTTATTACACCCACATTTACACATATATGTAAATATACATACACATGGACATAGAGACTTAGATATGTAATAAGGCAATTGTGTGTGTATATGAAAATGGTGTCACATAGGTGTGTAGGCATGTGTGAGTGAGTGAGTGTGTGATCAGTTACTTGTGTCTCAGATTTTGTGTGACAGTGAGGGTTAAAATGTAACAGTGAACATATGTTTGTATTAGCAATGTGTGTGTGTGTGTGTGTGTGTTAGATAGGAATGTGTGTGTACTGAGATTCATTAGTTCTCAATTTTGTGACTGTATGTGTGAGAGTGAACTGAGAGGGGAAAAACAGAGGCTGGTGTGTGAATCATGAGTGTGTGTGTGTGTGTAGGATGTGTGGCACAGAAATCCCAAGACAGGAACAATGTACAGGAACCATTTGTATATCCAATCCTTGTGTGTCCCAGGTTTGACAACCCAAGACAGGACCAATATGTAATCTCAGGATTGAACTAATTAGTGAAACTTAGTGTTCATGCATGGCATTTTATCTCAAGAATCAATGTACAAGAAATTGTGTACCTGTGTTCAGTGTTCTCAGGAATTGACAGTGTGAGTTAGATAGGAAACATATGACAGTGTCTACATGAAACAGTGTAGTGTTCATGGGTTCATGTGTCAATAGGAATAGTGTGACATGGTATATTTCTTGGAAACAGTGGTTGTACATTCCAACTTGGCAGACCAATTATACAGGAAATCGAATTAACAGGGGATGAAGAATCAGTAACATCTAACTAACAGTTAACAGTTAACTACATGACTAACAATTAACTAATTAACCCCAGACATTTAATCCATATAAATCAACCTTCAAATAGTTTAGGATAGGAACTCAATTCAGGTATTTAAGGAAGGGATTCATTTACATGTATCAGTCCAATACAATATTGAAACCCAATGAAATGTCTAAAATCCCATTTCCATGTCAAAAAGCCTATTCGGATGTACATTGAACTAAACATGAACTAAAAATATGTAGGGTCATTCATGACTATCTAAACATCAATTAAAATAGATTTAAAATGGAATTTCAGTTTAGGAAATTGAGTATCAGTCATATACAATATCGAAGCCCAATGCATTGTCTAATATTCTCATTCTCATCAAACAACCCATTCTAATTTATAAAAAATCAACTAACAGAAATTATTAAACATGTACAGGATCAAAATTAGCAATTTAACCATAAATTAAACAATTAAAACTGGAATTAAACATTAGGAATTAATGAAACTGAACCCAAGTATCAGCCTACTTAGGGAAATTCAATTTGAATATTAAAAACACATTTAGATGGTAAACTAAGAGTTGGTAAATATTGGTGGATATGTGTATGTGTCACGCAAACAAAATGGTGTCCAAAATCAGGACACAACGTGTCCTAACACATGCACAAATCCAATGCACTGGACTGGGTTCAGTCGACTGGTGCGCGTGTCCAGTGCGGGGTGAATCCTGCTCTCGACACGAGACCAAAAGACACGAGACTTGGGGAGTGTCGTGTCAGACACTGCCCCGAGCTCCAAGTCAAAGGACACGTGCCCACGTGCCCTAGATAGCTCGCACGAGCCTGCTGTCAGCAGGGCAGCACACTACACGCGCGCAGGCGTGTCCAAGGGTCCTGTACGACCCCGATACGACCCAAAATGTGTCCAAACCATAAGAAACCCATAAGCGACCCTTAAACCTAATTTCCTATTCAAACAGAAATAGAAAATATGGACGAAATGTCCACTGTGGCATTTCGTCGAACACCTGCGACTGTCCACAGATACGTGTCCGATACGGACACGTGAAGGACACGGAAGGGTGCAAAACCTATCCCTACAGAGAGAGGACACCTAGGGCTTCCTAACCATGCAAAGAAATCAAAATTTGGTGGGAAGAATAGGAATTTACCTATAGGTGTCTTTCTCAAAGAAAAACTCCAAAAATGAGATCTCCTCTAGCTAGCCAATAACTCCAAATTGTGTCAAACCTGAGATTTGACTCCACCAACAGTAGGAGAACAACATTTATAATACTATGGAAGAAATCTCAATGAAAATGGATCATTATTGAATAAACTATGAAGAAATTTCAAATGAAAACAAACCTTTCTATTAGAAATAGAGAATGGATAAAAAGTGGCACAAATATCGAGAGAGGGACTTTATAGTGTTGGAGGAATCTCTAGGCTGGTCATAAATGCTAGGGTTAGGGTTTTGGGATGAATCTAATGGCTCTCATTCCATCTAGTATATTCAATGGTCAAAAATCTAGGTTTCCCCCTTTAATCAAGTTGCAACCTAGTTTATTCTAACTTGTCATGACTTAACCAACTAACCAATACTAACTAATACTAACCAAGGCTAACTAAGACTAGCTATGACTAATCTAGGTTAGGTCCAATCTAGGTTAGGGCTAATCACAATCACATGGCAATCCATTTAATGATATTAAATCACACCATTCCTAATAATCATATTAAATTCCAATAAATATAGATTAAATTCAAATAAATTCAAAATGACCAAAATACCCTCAAGCTAAATGTACTAAACAAAAATCTCTACCCACATGGTTAGGCTCTAGGGCAGACAGTCTCTACGGTTTCACTAGCTGCACATCAAAATCACAAGTCATGATATTTAAATAGTTTTAAAAATGATTAAAAATCACCAAAAATTATATTATTATTTAAATATCATAATTAAATAAATTAAAATACAAAATTTTAAAATTATCCTCATTTGGAAAACTGGGTGTTACAACACTTACGTCGCTAGAACGTCGCAAACCTGAGAACTAAACGTCGCTAATCGTCGCAGAACGTCGCATATACATTAATGTGGCAAAATGTACAGGTCATCTAATCTAGTATCTGGAAGTCGGTATTCAAGTATCATAACGTCACTAAACGTCACTAAACGTCGCTAAAATGATGACGTGGTGTCACCCCCAGTTTTCAAGAACAGGAATATTTTGGTCATTTTTCATTTTAGAATATTTTGGATTAATTTTATTATTTATGATATTGTTTTGGGATTATTTGAGTCGGGTTCGAATTTTAACTCAATTCGACTTGTATCGGAGACCCAGGATAGCTTTGACTCTAGTGGGACCCACTTATTAGTTAGGCATGGCCCACATATGACAATATTTAAGTTAGTATGGTTAGACTAAATATACATGACTAGGTTGGTTTAATTAGAGACTCAAACTAGACTAATTTAGCCTCAAACCAAAACCCTATTTAAATTAAATCAATAGGAGTCATAGGGGGGTATTTTAGACTTTACATAATAGGGGACACCTATTCATTTCTTGGCCGACCATAGAGGGGATAGGGATGAGCCATTATCATTTGTTTTTATCCACAAATATTCTCTCTCTTGTTCTTCCCCAAATTTGAGAGGAACATCCATTGATTTCATCTACAAATTAATCCTTTCTTCTCCCAAATCTTCTTCATTTCTTCTCTACTCTATGAAAGAGGGTGATAGCCAAGTTTGGGAGGATTTGCCTTTGGTTCGTGTCCATTTGGAGATCCCTTCGTGTCGGTATCATATCGGAAGGAGTTCCCTTGGATTTCACCTCCCGGAAGGTAAAATCTATCCTCTATTTCAATCCTACATACATAGAGGATTATTTTGAATCCATAGGAACGACCCCTATGGTTGTGTCTCCATTTGTGTCCATTTCGTGTCCATTTGGAGTTATTAGGAGTGTCCTTGTTGTGCTTTGTGTCCATGTGGGAAACCCCCAATATTGGACACTTGTGTTTAAATAATTTAATACATGTTTTAATATTAGATTTTTATATGTTAGAGATGTGTTATTGCTTGTCATTACATTTTTCTCCATGTATCATAATATATATACAAGTATTTATATTATTGAGTGTATATATATATATATATATATATATATATATATATATATATATATATATATATATATATATATATATATATATATATATATATAAGAGATTGATAAGCAATAAGCAAAAGCAGCAATAAGCAGCAGCAAAAAGCAGTAGCAACAGCTTCTGTAAGCAACAGCAGCAGCTTCTGCAAGCAGCAGCAGTTTCAGCAAGCAATAAGCATAATCAGCAGCATAAGCAGTGCAATAAGCAACAGCTTTTCAGCGGCAGCTTTTTAAGCTTTTAAGCCTTTAGTTTTAATCCACTTAATCCCCTTTTTCCTTTAGAAATTAGCCCCCTTCCATTTAGCCATTTCCCTATATTAGTTAGCCCTTATTAGATAGAGTTTTCTACCAAGTTGTTTGATATTTGTTAGTTAGGATTGTTAGTAGATGTTAGCTTATATGTTAATATAAGTTAGGATACAAGATGTTAGATTTGAGAGTTGTTGACCTAGTAGGGTGTGTTTAGTGAGTGTACTAGATAAGTTAGTATCCTAATAGAGCTAGTATGGTTGGATAGTGTTATGAGAGTGGTATATCAAGATACCATAGGGTGTCTCATGATACTTTAAGGTAATTTTGAGAGTGACCAACATGGGGATAAGATGGACTGGATGGGCTAGATACCTAGATTTCTGGGTTGGTAATATCTAGATAGGTTAGTGTCTAGCTACCCTAAGGAGCCTAGGTCAGTCTACCAAGGTTAGGAAGGGCTGCCTATGTATCGGGGCAAGGTATTGGGAATACTTTATGAAGGATAATAGGTAAGGTTAAGGTAATTACCTAGAAGCTAAGGTATGAGTCTAAGGTGTTAGGATATGGTTAAAAATTGATTGTCTTGGTTGGTAATGGTTAGGATTAGTGCTTTTAGACTAGTTTTGACATCGGTTGACCATTTTGACCAAAAGTCAATGAAAGTCAACCGAAAGTCAAACTTAGCCTAAAAGTGACTAGAATTCACCCAAAACCAAACCAGAGTTGACCAATTGGCTGAAAGTCAACAGTTGGTCAATATTAGCCTAGTTTGACCTAGGGTTGACCTAGAGTTGACCAGGGTTGACAGTTGACCAAAAGTCAACAGTAAGTCAACCTTCGACCTAGTTTGACCTAGTTTGACTTGGATTGACTTCATGTGACCTAGTATGACCTAGTATGATCTAGTATGACCTAGTTTGGCCCAGTATGACCTAGTTTGACCTAGTTTGACTTAGACTTGTATATCATGACTTAATTAGTTTCTCTTTCGTTATTAAACCCTGTTTTGACTTATAATATCTCATCTTTAGGTCTGTGATTACTCTGAGCATCTGTTCACCTTATCAGCTCAGGACCACAGGCGAGTACATTTACTGATAGTTTTTATTGTCTTGATATCTGCTATATCTGATTCAGTTGCATTGTCTTACTTGATTTCCCGACACGATGGTTCACGGACTAGTATATGTTGGATCATGACATGAGATATTGTTCCTAGATTTTTTTGGTATATTGGTACATTTTCTGTCTTGTTTTCTGTACTTGTATAGACACCGATTCCTAAGGGAATTTGCTATCCTCTTAGAAAATCCCGTGTCATGATGTGTCATGTCCGGATCCATTATACTATTGGGATGGAAAATTATTAGGGGCTATGTGATCAATACCATCCTGCCACTATATTCTTGTGCTCATGCCACTCTCACCTCACGTAGGGTGTAGCGAGATCTTATTTCTTGTGCTCGTTATCCAGGTTGGCCGGCATGACCATTTTCAGTGATTTTCATGTAATTATCGGGCCAAGTGGATAGTCTTTCCTGTACTTTCCCAAGCCGATCACATAACGCTCTAATAATTTATTGCATATTTTATATTTATTTTATCATATCATCTATCCTACTCAGTTCTACATTCAGTACTTTTTTTACCATGTTATGATATTCAGTACTCACATGTTCTACATGATCTTATGCTAAACCTTGATTGGAGGCTAAGTTCTGTTCGGGAGAAGGGTTACAATCCCGGTCCTTGTTTTGTTTACGGGTTGTAACTCGGCTTCCGAATAGCTCCCAAGTCATCCTATATCTTTGTCTTGTATTTCATTATAATTGTCTCTTATAGAATTTGTCAATTCATATGGAACTACTGTTAGTATTTGTACTTGCTCATTTTTCTGACAGGATATCGTTGATATATTACAGATGATTATGAGGCAGACTGCTCGACCTACTATGGGGTCGAGATAGATGGAGACTTAGTCCAGGACTGTGGCCTGTTAGTTGAGCCACTAGACTTTGCACACCAAGAGTAGTATAGCTTAGTTAGGTTTGCCTGGACTACGATCCAGCTAGTGTTTTCAGACTGTAGTATTCTTTATTATATTTTGTGACTCTGTGATGTTGTTTATATCTCTAAGCTGTGTTGGATCCTGAACTCATTTTCTGTTTTTACTTCTATCATATTTCCTTTTCGTGCTATCTATCCTAGTTTTATCTTGTGATTGAGTTATGCCATATTATATTCCTCCGTACGGAGATGACAGGTATCCTTATACTGTTTAGTTGTAGTATTTACAGACGACCTATACAGCAATCTACCGCCAATTCTGCGACGTAGGCTGGACGTACCCATGTGCTCGTGCCCCTAATAAGGGTGCGGGTCTTGACACGTGGCAACCAAAAAATTCTCAGATATGGAGTCGGATAACGTCGCTAATCACTAATTTAACGTCGCTAAAATCTGAACGGACAGCGACAATCAGCAACGAAAGGTTACCTCGCTAATTAGCAATGTTGTAGTTGGTAAAAGTCGCTAATACTAGCGACGTAATGCGTTGTCGATCTACGTCGCTCTGGCGACGAATAGCGACGTTTTCCCTAATAGCAACCATGAATAACGCAACATGTCCGAATCGTCGCTAAATACGTCACTGTTTTCAATTAGCGACGTTCTATGGCTGTTTAGCGACGTCGTTTGGCGTCGCTAATATGAGATATTTTGGTAGTGAGGAATAATATGAATCTAAGTACTGAAATAAGATAAACTGGAGCAAGACTAGACTAGACTAAACAGGAATGGACTCCATCCATTAATCACAGCCAAACAGTGAATATGGCTTGATACATTAGCTAACTAGGGTTATCACAATCCTAATTACTAGCATATACAAGTTTAAAAAATTCGATCCAGTTACCTGCCTTGCAGACTACCCGATTGATATAAGCCAAAAGAAAAACAAGTATAGCAGACACACCGCAGTAAGATACGTATGTCCTAAAGAAGTGTCCCACTCGACGGTGTGCTGGAAGAGTGATCATCATGACATATAGCTCCAAATCCCTATATATATATATATATATATATATATATATATATATATATATATATATATTATATATATTATGTGAAACAATGGGTGCAGATAACCGGGAAAGTCTCACCTCCCAATGATCTAGATAATCAAGCTAGTTGCTAATCCTTAACATTTTCATTTAGGATTTTTGGTGTGGCATTCCGCAGAATCCATCCTAGATATGAGACATGCAAGACTGGACAGGACAAGCAAGAAAGTGTACCATAACAAGCCACTACAAGACAAGTTAAGGAAAGTATCAAGACTGGAGTGCGCTACAACGAGCCACATTAGTAAACTAGACATATACTTGAATCAAGAGTGTGCCATGACAGGCCACTATTAGGAAGCTAGACATGTACAAGAAGTCAGGAGTGCGCTATGACAGGCTACTATCAAGAAGTTAGACGTAAACATATTCCGGATTCAACCAAGCATGGCAAAGCAAGACAGTAAACTAAGCATAGCATGTATAATAAAGCAAGAAGCAAGAAGAAATCAGGAAATCAAATCGAAATCAGAAATATACAACTTGGGTACTAGATCGGTGTTCTGCGGTACACATCGATACACCGTCGGTATGCCGAATTCTATAGGCAAAAACTTACTAGCAAATTCTAAGTGCCGCATCGCTATATCGTCGGAATGGATCGGTACACCGTCGGTATGTCGAAAAGTGTCACAGCAGCTTTTCAACCAAAAAGAGGGCTCACAATTCGGAATTTCGACGGTACACACCGGTACACCGTCGGTATGCCGATTCTGACCGAGAAATAATACTAAAGACTTGAAACAGGTTTCGGAAACCAAAACACGTTCCTAATGTTGCTAAAATCAATATATCCATAAAAACAATACTAGGAGAAGGTCGTACATAGCATGTATACTAAGTGTCATGGCAAATCACCCCAGTATCGTTTCTGATACGGAGTTTTCTACTAGAAAATAATTAGGCATAGCAAGATAACGAAAGCCTAGCTCAGACCAAATTTTCGAAACGGGCAAAATGACCATAATCATGAGGGAAACATATTTAGTAAAGCATGTAGTAGAAATTACTTGACTATCAAGGCAATAAGAAAACAAAATAAAGCAATAAAACATCTAGTAGTTCGGCAAGATGTACTTGCCTAATAAAGCTCCAAGCCTAACTCTTCAAATCTACCACCAAGAGGGATTCAGAAACCACACTCTAAGGTCTCGAGACCAAGCTCCAAGCTCCCAAGAAATACGGAGTGGAAACAAAAAGAAATGAAGAGTGGAGAGAGAAAGTGAAATCGAAAAAAATCTAATCGTATATATAGAGAAAGTGAATTAATTATGACAATCCGATCGCGATCCGCAACTTGATCAGAATTAATCTTGACAGTTCAGAAGAAAACCAAAAAACCAGTGGATAATAGAATGTATCATCACTATTTATCAAAATATCTAAACAAAAATATCTCGAATCGAAAATATCTATAAAGTGGAATATCTATCTGGACGGTACACCGTTTGTATAGACCGGTATGCTGGCGATATGTTGGTTTCACAGAAAAGTTCAAAAATTCAAGTTTTCTTCCGATTCTCCGGAATCCAAGAAAATGAAGAACACAATATAAGATACTTATCTGTATATAAATATCGATATTGTGAGACGAGTCTCACATGTCTAGACCTCAATATTCATTAAATGATCAAGGAGTATTATTCTACTAAATCACAGTTGTTTTCATCCAGAAAAGAGGAGTTTCTTCTTGGCAAAAAAAACTTTGTTGAACTTGTTTACTCACAATCGATTTACAAGAATATGTAAATAAAAAAATTTGAGGCATGTCGAGCTTGGGGAGATGGGGCGATGGAGGTCGAATTAACGTGATTCCTTTGCTCCTTTGACGATTTGGGATGGGAAATGTGTAAGGGAACGAGCTTGGTCGAGGCTAAAAGGTCTGATATCGTATGATCATCCCTGATACTTGCAAAGAGTCATCTATTTATAGAGAAGAGATTGTCGGTGGTTGTTCTTGACTTCCTGAAGCGACAAACTGTTGGCGGAAAAAGTTGCTGAGTAAAGCACATCCGTAGTAGGTAGTGTCCTGAAACAGAGACGGTGTGTCCCACGTATGATCAGTAACCGTGCATGGTCGTGGTTTGCTCCTTATGCACAAAGTGAGACATCTTCTAGAAATAAGGAGAGGATGCCACGTGACTTGCGATTGCGACTGCATGTACCATGATACGATCATAGGAGAAGAGGTGGGTTCTATTTCATTGTGTAATGTAGGATACAAAAACATCACAAAAATTATTGCTAATAGAGTTCGACCCCTTAATCTCATCACCCTATTTCAAAATGTTTTTGTTCTCGTTCGCCAAATCTCTGATAATATTACTATGGCTCAGGCATTGTTCCATTTCGTTACAAAATTTGATCGTAACCATACCTAGCTCATTTGCTCTCAAGATTGATATGGCTAAAGCCTATGATAGGTTGAGTTGGGATGTCATCATTCAAACTCTTCTTGGGTTTGGTTTTAAGGGTAATTCTCATGAACTTATTATGCAATGCATCAAAACTGTCTCTTTTGCTATCCTTGTTAACGGATCACCTTCATCAACTTTTTGTCCTACCTGTACGTTGCATTCGACAAGGTTGTCCTCTCTCCACCTACATCTTTATTATGTTTGGAGAACTCCTTTCTAAACACACCACCATTATGGAGAGGAATGTCTTATACGAAGGCATCAAATTAAACATAAACTCGAGTAGAAGATACTCTCACTTGCTTTTTGCAGACGACCTTCTCTTATTCGGGTCTTGCTCCATCCAAAACATTCTACAAATCAAACACATCATCAAGTCATTCCAATCATGGTCTGGACAACAAATTAATTTCGATAAATCCTCCATTTTCTTTTCCAAAAGTCTTGATTTGTACATGAGACAAATTTATAGAGATATCCTTAATGTCAATTTGATGAGGTCTTTGCATAAATACCTTGAGCACCATGTTTTATTACCCAAAACCAGAATTTCGAGTTATAACAATATCATTGAAGCTAGCAAATCTAAACTCTTGGGATGGGATGGACGATGTCTCTCTCATGCGGGAAGAATGACATTGATTAAATCTACCATGTCATCCCTACCTACTTACTACATAGCTTTTTATTTTATCCCTAGAAAGGTATCCAAAATATTAGCTCAACAGCAGAGGCAGTTTTTGTGGGAAAGCTCAGAGGACAAGAAAAAAATTCAGTTTACTGCATGGAACAAATTCCTCAAACCAAAAGCTAATGGGAGTCTGGGTATCAGGGATCCAGCTGAGTCGTCAAACCTGGCCCTGGTGACCAAATTATCGCGGAGATTCTTAACCCAACCTAGTACTGAGTGGGCAACTCTGATCCTGAGAGAAAAATATATTCAAAAATCAGACTTCTGGACAGTTAACATCAAGGCTTCTTCTTCCAGCATATGGAAAGGTATCCTTCAATGCAGGGAATTCTTGCACAACAATGTCTATTGGTCAGTTGGGTCGGGTACTAACATCATAGTATGGAATGATCCTTGGGATGCATCTAATCCCACATGCCACCTATGTCAGGTACATATCGAAACTATAGACCACTTACTACTACATTGTCCAGTTTCAGGAGTAGCGTGGAGACCGACTACCTCAAGTTCATGCTCAAATACTCCAGCACTCATCTGTTCGAAGCCTACTTCAATGTCTGTTCTCTGCAGGTGATGTGAACTCAATATCATCTACATTCGATATACCTAAGCAGGGCAATCTGGAAAGCAAGAAATAATTCTCTCTTTAATCAATCGTCGGTCTGCTGCGACAGCATTTTTAAGATGTCTGTGCGTCTCTGCAAATCACATGACGCCGGCTGCAAACATGTCATTCCTGACAGTAACCCCGGTTCTTCTGCGTCAACGGAAGAAGAATGGTTACAACCTCCGGCAGGTTTTGGCAAAATAAATTTCGACGTGACAGCAAAGGAATCTTCCTAGCGGCAATCTCAACATTTCAGGAAGGAGGTAGCCCATTGGAAGCTGAAGGAGTCGCACTGAACTTTGGGGCTCCAGCTCTGCAAGAGGGAGAGATCATCATATGTCATCCTGGAAGGAGATTGTAAGGTGTTCATTGATGCAACTATCGAAGGATAGTGTGGTATATATCACCATTGCTTTCACTCCTAGGAAAGCAAATACTGTACTTCATTTCCTGCTACTTTTCTATTCCGAGAGCATCCTAATTGTAGTCTAATCCTAATTGTAGTCTAGTTCATATCCAGAAAGATATGACTAACATCAGTTTCTATTCTTTATAAATGAAGTTCCTCTTTGCTTTCAAAGAAAAGAAAAAGAAAGAAAAGAAAAGTTCAACAATAAAGGAAGAGGTGGTATAGATAATATATATAGTTATAGAAGGGATTTAATCAAAAGTTTAGTCACACATGCATTCAAAAGAATGCGGGAGGATGAGGTATAGCTAATTAAGATTGGTTTAGTATAGCAAGGGAGTTTTCTATTACCATGTAAGATATTGTGCTTAAGAATTCCACACTAGGCTAAGTTCACAACACTTGGCATCCACCTTCAAATGAACAATTTCCAGAAGAACAATCATGTTGCTAAAAAAAAAAAAAAAAAAATCCAATATTTCAACAAATAAAATGATAATACCTAGCTAGCTAGCTAGTTTTTATAATCTTTATGTTCTGTTTTCAATTTGGACTTTATTCGATAACTTGTGGCACTTGTTAAGTACTTTTAGTGCGGAGTCATCGCGCGAAGTTGATTCTGTAACGCTAACCGTTACTTGTCAGAACAAACTGCATAAAGCCTATTTCGGGTTTTGTGAACATGGTGCGGCGCATCTCCACAGTTCGGAGTTTGTCAAGTCGATCCACACCCTGCTGGTTCCAAAAATCTTGGCGGTCCAAATCTTGGCGGTCCAAACCCTCGGAGAGAACGTAGTCAACCTGATACCAAAAGTTACCAAAGAAGAATTTCTTGTCATAGCTTAAGATCCGGTTTTCTTTCCACTGGGAGAGAGAGAGAGAGAGTGAGAAAAAAAAAAAAAAAGGAAAATTGTTGTTAGTCCTTATAACTCCACAAGAAAACTCAATTCATATAGTTAGTATAACAGGAGAGTTCGTCGACCTTACTATAAGAAAGAGTTGTTGTAGATTAGGAGCACTCCTCATTAGGGAGAGGAGGAAGCGTATGGATTTCATGTTTGTCCAAACTACGTGCATTTTCAGGACCGTAAGCTGCTGGAAAGGGAAGGGTATGCTCTCTGGTATAGCAAATCCCTGAAAGAAAAATTCAACAACAATAATGAATCAAATGTATGTAATGTACGTGGTAAGCAACTGGTAGAATAAGAATCAGTCTAGCCTGAATTTATAAGCTATCTCAAGTTTATTTTTATACTAGTATAGATTATTACTAAAGGAGTTTTAATTAGTCGATATATGTAAGAATATATTTGAAAGGAGAAAAAAAAGTTTTATAGTAAAGTTGAACTTTTCTTAACATTATAGTATAGCTACGTGAGTGCATGCATGTGCATATACGTACCTTTAAGCCAATTTCCTCCATGTTGATCGTGCCGATGCATACCGAGTTGCCAAAGAACGTTAACTCGGCGAGATCGACAACTGTCTTCCCGAAGGCCATTGTATTAAGGGACACCATCTCGAAGAACTGGCCACCGACGAACGTAATCCTCTCGTAGAAGAAGCAAAAATTCAGGGTTAGAGTCTGGAGGTTTTGGATTGTACTGGGGCGCACGGATGGTTCTACCCAGCTCAGGGAGAGGTTCTCGAGCAAGGACAGAACCAGAATTTAAGTTTACCCCAGACTGAAATTAAAATACACTAAAAAAAATTTACACGTAAAATATTTCTTATAATGCCATCATAATCCAAATATCTGAATTTCATAAGTGAACATGCTGCTTAAGACAATTACAAAAATTCAAAACATCATTGTCATACATAAGATGAAAAATGAAAAAAAAAATACTCTTAGAATAAAGATATGACCTAATGATCTGCTTTCTTTGCTTCTGCCTTCCAAAACTCTCCTCCAACTTCTTATATCAGGAAAGAAAATCTACCACAAATAAATTCCAATCACAAACAAACAAAGAGAATGAAAGAAAACAATATAATAATAAATACAACACTTACTAGCGAAATTGGACTCGTCGATCTTCCAAGAAGCAAAAGAATCTATTATCGAATCTGTATCAATCATTTCTGTTATTTCTCTTTCGATGTAGACAACCACTGAATCGCTCAAGTACTCATCTTCCATCTTGTTACGGAGAGTACTTTTGATGTGTTTCATAGCTGAAAAAGCACGTTATGTAGTTGCTGTATAAACAGGAAGAGTCAAAACAAGACGAATCAACCTATCGATCAAATTATAAGTCTCCGCCTTATTTGTTTCAATTAACCCACGACACACAATTCTGAAATTGTTGACATATTATGAAAGTTCTCGTGGTGAACCACATCAACTCGATAATGATCTAACTGATACTTCACAGGATGCATGGCTTGCCCGCAAAATCACCTGGATAAAACTTCTCGGCAAGTAAAAGAATGCGATCAAGGTCGAAAGCTTTAAAGTTGTC
>JANAVB010034218.1:12606973-12639473 GCA_029216955.1 Iris pallida
TGAGGAGGCACGAACGTCGATGCTGACAGTTCATGGAGTTGCTGGAGAATGCAGGACTCCATTATCCTGGTTGTGAGGATCATTCACCGTTGGAGGTGGTTAAAGATTGTTGAGCATCAAGTCCGATTTTAAACATATCGAAAGATTGCTACAACCGTCTTATGGAGTGCTTATAGAAATATTGTCTGAGGGTGCTAAGTTGCCTAAAGACTTCTACCGGTCTAAGAGGATGGTGAGATCGCTCTGGATGTGATACGAGAAAATCGATCTTGTCGTAATGGGTACATGTGTACTACAAAGACGACAAGGACGCAAATATGTAACATTTTGTGTGCTGATCGCGATAAGACAACTAGTACAGGAAGGTCTACCGGTGCAAGAAGACCGACTGATTCAATGCACTGCTAGCCTTTAACACCGCGGTTGCAAAGATTATTTATGGTGAAAGAGATGGCCGAAAATATGGAGTTGGCACATGCGAGAACAGATTGAAGGAGTGTTGGATCACCCATCGATGGAGAAGCGTGGAAGCACTTTGATCGAGTGTATCCTGATTTTGCTTCAGATCCGCGTAATGTCAGGTTGGGGCTATCTTCAGACGGTTTTACTCCTTTTGGTCTTTCGGGATCCCAGTATTCGTGCTGGCCCTGTGATTGTCACTCGTATAAACCTACCACCTGGATTTGCAGGAAGACTCAGTTCATGTTTCTAATCATTATAATTCCTGGTCTGAACAATCCCAAGAGGAACATTGATGATTACAACCTTTGATAGATGAGTTGATCAGTTATGGGAAGTAGGCGCTAACACGACGATGTTTCCAGGAAGCAGAATTTTAGATGAAGGCAACCCTTATGTGGACCATCAACGACTTCCGGCTCTAGAATGTTATCTGGATGGAGTACTCATGGCCGTCTCTCATATCCGTATTGCATAGACCGTAATAAGGTTTTCCGCTTAAAATACGGAGGAAAACCGTATTTCTTTGATTATCATCGGCAATTTTCTGCCAAAAGATCATCCGTTCAGAAGGAACATGAATGCATTCTGTGCCGGCGTTGTAGAGAAGGGTGATCCACCGCTAAGGTGGTGAGGAGCCACTATATGGGAGGAGGTTAGAGATTTTCCAAGTGCTATCGAAGATCCTACAACTTGGTACAAGTGCGATGGATTTGGTAGAGATCATAACTGGACAAAGAGGAGCATATTCTAGGATCTGCCATACTGGAGTACCAATCTGATCAGACATAATCTTGATGTCATGCATATTGAGAAGAATGTGTTTGATAACATAATTAATACAGTGATGAACGTAAAGGGAAAAACAAAAGACAATCCCAAGGCCAGGTTGGACTTACAAGAAATATGCAAATGCCCTGCGTTGTATTTGATAGAGCAGAATGGAAAACAGTTCCTGCCGAAGTCAATTTTTTCGCTGGACAAGGAGGATACAGTGAGACTTTGTCGGTAGATCCAGGGCCTAAAATTTTCAGACGGATATGTGTCAAATCTGAGAAGATGTGTCGATCCGAAGGAAAACAAATTGACGGGTATGAAGAGCCACGACTGTCACGTATTCATGGAGAGGTTAATTCCGATTGCATTTCAGAAATTCTTACCGCAGGCAGTTTGGGATCCATTGACGGAGCTTAGCATTATTCTTCAGGGATCTTTGTTCTAAGAAATTGCTCGTTGATCGTCTAGAAAAGCAAGAGAAGGACATTACGATAACAATGTGCAAGCTAGAGAGGGTGTTTCCTCCTGGATTCTTCGACTCTATGGAGCATTTGCCGATTTATCTATCCTATGAGGCACGTGTTGGTGGACCCGTCGAATATCAATGGATGTACCCGTTCGAGCGACATTTGAATCACCTAAAAAGAAAGGTGAAAAATAAGGCACGGGTCGAGGGTTCTATTTGTGAAGTCTATGTTCTCGAGGAGATTATAAACTTTTGTTCGATGTACTTCAAGCCTCATGTTGCAACTATAGAACGAGAGCTTCCAGAAACGACGACGGAGATCATGAAAGTAATGATACAATACTGAAGGTATTCAATGCTCCAGAAAAGCCATCGGGTAAAATGAAGAAGAGATATCTGAAAGATGATGAGCTAAGGGCTGCTCAGATGTATGTATTACTCAACTGCGACGAGAAGGAAGTAGAGAAACTGGAGGGGTAAGTAATCAATACATCTACATTATTTTAATAGTGTTGATTATTATACTATTACATTAATTGAACGATGTTGTTTTCTGCATATTTAATGATGATGTGAGGTCAGGTAGGCCATACATAACATAAGAAGAACTAGAACAAGAAATGAGGCATTATTTTCCATCATAATTGAGTGCATATGTAAGACTTGAGAACTCTGTAATTACCTTTCGGTATATGCACTTGATTGAGAATGAGCTTAATTTCTTCTTTCGTGGTATTTAGGTCGATCGTCTATATGCAAGACTTGAGAATGAGTCTATTAGAACGCTAGCCAAGGGACCAATTTATGCTGCAAAAATATGGCCAAGCTACTGTGTTAATGGGTTTAGGTTTAAGTCAACAACTTGCCCGATCAGAGACAACTTTGTGGATCTCAACTCCACCAAAATAGCTGTTTGTGTATCAGATCTTCGAACTACAAAGATGTTGATACGGGCAACGATTTTTATGGCGTGCTACGGGAGATCGTGGAGCTGACATATAGTTATGGAATAGAGCCTGCTAAGATTGTGTTATTCAGTTGTGATTGGTTCGATCCGATTGAAGGTCAAGGTTGGAAAGTAGACAAGCACGGTCTTGTTGATATAAACTATCGACGTCGATATCAAGCCTATGAACCATTTATCCTATCAAGTCAGGCTCAGCTCGTGTACTTCACAAGTTATCCTAAACGAGAAACAACAAGGTCGGACTGGTGAGCAGTATGCAAGACCAAAGCTAGAAATACCTTTAAGTTTGACGATATAGCTTATCAAGAGGATGAACTACCTCTTGTAACAAATATTATAGAAGTGGACACGACGGAAGTTCCTCATTACACATCTAACTGTGTAGAAGAAGTAGAATTATCTGAGGAGGAAGATGCAGATGAAAGTGAAGATGTAGAGGAGGAAGAAGAAGAAGAAGAAGAAGAAGAAGATGAGCTAAACGAACTAGATAAATTTTCAGAAGAGGATTAAATCTGTACGTTTGTTTTATCATCATATTTGACACTTTAGTGACACTTTTATCATATAAATCTGTGACACTTTAGTGACACTTTTATCCGTGACTATGATATTTTTCAAAAATCTGTGATGTCTATCATATAAATATGTATTTTTGTTTTATTGTCATATGTTATTATCAGGTATGACTAGACCATCTGGACGACGCGGAGGATTTTATATTAGGCAGTTCCGTCAGCCTCGGGCTGGGGATGGAGATTCCGTACCCTCATCCTCATCTCCGAGTACGCCATTGTACCGTTCTGTTCCCGGTCCATTACCAGGACAGGGCAGTTCCAGCAGGTTGACGACTCCTTCCTCGTCGTCCAGCGTTCTTGATCCCACATCCAGTATTCCTAATCCCGCGTCCAGCATTCCTCTTGCCAATGGCTCCATGGAGGGAGCCGACGTCGAGCATATGGAGGACGGCGATCAGACTGATCTTGCCCAGGCAGGAGGTGAGAGCGACCCTTCATGCGCTCCCCCGGACGAGACGCGTATGGAGATTTGGACGGACGGGCCTACGAAGTAAGTTAATATAGATTTCTCAAATGATTATATGTACATATATATTCATAAAAATTATTATTGTATAGATATCGGCCTCCTGCAGTACAGAGATAGCTGGGGTTATTTCTGAGACAGAACTATGGTGGGCCTTGGATTAACTACTCAGATGCTCTCGCAGATAGGAAGGCCTTTTGGTTGGCCCACTTCAAGATAAAAAATTTATTTATTTTTAAATTTTAATAATCATTTGTGTATATTATATAACTTTTCTATTTTACTTCTTGTAGAGGACCTATTTCTATCCACCACACCGGGCGACGAAGATCGAGCCCCAATTTTCTGCCGTCGCAGGAAAGCTCATCCGTGATGCGATCCACGACCAGAAGTCTCGTGATCGCTCTGAAAAGCCGATCCATGGTTGGATCATGCCAGAGCAGTGGACTGCGATGAAGGCTAGATTCACTGAGGCTAGGTACCAGGAGCGGTCTGACAAGGCCAAGGTGGCACGATCGAGCGCCAGTAAGTGGTGTGGTGGCTCCATTCCGATGACGGAACATTATCGTCGTCTGGTACATTTCCTATGACGGACATTAATTTATATATAGTTTGATAGAATATTTAATACTAATAATAGATAATATATTTTAACAGGTAAAAAAGGGTGAGGATCCGAACATGGTGATCGTCTTCCTGGTCACCCATCGAAGGGCTGGGGAGTTCATTGACGAGAGGACGACGCAGGCATATGTACGTTCTATTCTTTATATTAATTTACTATAATTTAGAAAATAAGAAAATAGATATCAATATAGACTTTAGCAAATACTTACACGTTAGCAAACATTGTTCTAGGCCGAGTTTGTTCGGCTACAGGAGGAGGCGGCTGCTGCTGCTAGTGCGCCAGCAGAGAGAGGGGCTGATACTTTCTCCCAGCCGCCTACAACTCCATCGTCGGACGACCTCTGGATGACCGCCGTTGGCGATCTTTAGAAGGGTATGTACTACGGTACGGGATCCTACGGCGCGTATTTGGCTTTGGAGTTATCCCGGGCCCCCTCTGTCAGTGCGCAGTATCCGGCTTCGCAGGCGTCGTCATGAGCTCAGGATATTCGTCGTCAGATCGACGAGCTGCGTCGTGAGTTGCAGCAACAGATTTCTGATGCGGTCGAGCGACGATCCGACCCTCCGATGATCACCAGACGATTTGATGCGGTCGAGCGCAGTATACAGGAGCTGATGAGTCTGCAGCAGGCTACAGCTGTCAGCTTGCACACGCTCACCGATTCTACGCAACGCACATAACGTAGACAGGTCGAGTTGGAGGGATTGCAGAGGGCCATGTCTGCCTCACTCACTCAGGTATCGGCTTCGACTGAGAAGAGTATTCAGAGGATGGTGAGTACCCTGGCTGCGCATGGTGAGCGACTGTGAGAGCTGGAGCAGATACGTCCTTCCCGTCCATCGACGGTGCCGACTCCAGAGATTGTACTGCCTCCTACTGTCCCTACGGTGCAGCTCACCCAAGAGAAGTATGAGTACATTCTATTCCAGATGTGCGGCAGGGGTCCTCAGTGATCCAGTATATTTTTTATCATCTTTGTATGTATTGGCCCTATGGGCCCATTGACCGTTCTGTACACTAATTTTTATTATTTTTTGACTCTGTTGGACATGTATGTTTGTTGGACATATATATTTGTGATTTTTAATTTGTTGGTATTTTCATTGAGTACATGTATGATATTTAGTTGTAGACTGTTATGATGGGAGACTGTTATTCATCTATTAGTTATAGACTGTTATGATGGGAGACTTAATTATGATAATATCTGTGATGGGGATGACAAATATACCTACGCTGGGTTATAAGCGATGATCTGATATACAAAGGAGGTGTTGCCCAAATTTTAAAAAAATATAATGTGTATTTTTGTGATGATGTGTGTCTGTGTTTACAGTGTATGTGAAATGTAGTGTTCGGAACCATCGATAGTTTCGATTACTGTTGTATATTTTATCTTGGACAGAAAGAGCAACTATTCAGGGTGTACTTCTGAGAGCTTCATTTTCACATCCTTCACTCACTCGGGACGTCGTACAGGATCCCGAGAAGGTGAAGGACGTGAAGAGGAAGCTCTGAGAAGTGCACCCTGAGCTGTTGCTCTTTCTATCCAAGATAAAACATAGAACAGTAAGCGAAACTGTCGATGGTTCGAACATTGCACTTCACACACACTGTAAACACAGACACACAGCATAACAAAAATACACATTATATTTTTTTAATTTTTTTCAGTAGTCTGCGACGGATAGCGACGTATAGCGACGGATAGCGACGAAAAGTGGACGTCGCTATACGTCGCTAATTAGTGCCGTTACGTCGCTGTACATCGCCACCTTGCTGATGTGGCAGGCATGCCACGTCATCACGTCAATAGAACTAAACGTCGCTAAGAAGTTGCACTACGTCGCTAAGTTTGCGACATAAAGTTTTCGTCGCGCTACGTCGCTAACTTTGCGACGACCTAGCGACACGGCTGGGACGTCGCTAACAGCGACGTAGGGCGACGAATTTGCCATCTGCGACTAGCTTAAAAGTGACCTTCACTTTACGTCGCTAAAGCCGTCGCCAATTACGATTAGCGACGTAATTGTCATTATTAGCGACGTATCACGACGTCGCTAATTTGCCTTATTTTAGTAGTGTATTTGTCATCCCGTCGCAGATATCACAAAGTAAATATCACAATGAAAATACCAAAAAAGTAAATATCACAAAGTAAATATCCAATAAACTACACTTCACAGACACACATCATCACAAACATCCAATAGAGTCAAATAAAAATGGGAGATGATAAAAAGTCTTCCACCAAGTGTATAAACAAAAGGGTACCAATAAACAATTTGTCCATAGGGCCAATACATACAACTCATAAAAAAATCAATAAAATTACTGAGGACCCCTACCGCGCATCTGGGATAGCATATACTCATACTGCTCCTGTATGAGCTGCACCGTAGGGGCAGTAGGAGGCAGTGCAACGTCTGGAGTCGACGTCATCGATGGACCGGAAGGACGTATCTCCTCCAGCTCTTGCAGTCGGTCACCATGTGCAGCAAGGGTACTCACCATCCTCTGAGTACTCTCCTCAAGAGAAGTATGTAGCTGGATGAGTGAGGTAGCCACGGTCCTCTGTGATCCCTCCAGCTCGACCTGTCTATGCTCTGTGCGCTGCGTAGACTCGGTGAGCGTGTGCAAGCTGACAGCTGTAGCCTGCTGCAGACTCATCAACTCCTGTATACTGTGCTCGACCGCATCAAATCGTCCGGTGATCATCGGATCATCGGATCGTCGCTCTGCCCCAGATGCCTCGGAAATCTGCTGCTACAACTCGCGACACAGCTCGTAGAGCTGTCTGTACACATTCTGTGCTCGTGATGACGCCTGCGAAGCTAGAGACTGCACACTGACAGAGGGGGCCCGGGTTGACTCTGAAGTCAAATAGGCGCCGTAGGATCCCGTACCGTAGTACGTACCCTTCTGAAGACCGCCAACGACGGTCATCCAGAGCTCGTCCGGCGATGGAGCTGTAGGCGGCTAGAAGGAAGTACCAACCCTTCCCTCTGCTGGTGCGCTAGCAGCAGCAGGCGCCTCCTCTTATAGCCGAACAAACTCGGCCTAGAACAATATTTGCTAACGTATAAGTGTTTGCTAGAGTCTATATTGATATCTATTTTCCTGTTTTCTAAATTATAGTAAATTAATATAAAGAATAGAACGTACATATGCCTGCGTCGCCCTCTCATCAATGAACTCCCTAGCCCTCCGATAGGTGACCAGGAAGACGGTCACCATGTTGGGGTCCTCACCCTTTTTTACCTGTTAAAATATATTATCTATTATTAGTATTAAACATTCTATCCAACTATATATAAAATAATATCCGTCATAGGAAACGTACCAGACGACAAAAATGCTCCATCATTGGAATGGAGCCACCACACCACTTACCTACGCTCGATCGCGCCACCTTGACCTTGTCAGACCGCTCCAGGTACCTGGGCTCGCCGAATCTAGCCTTCATCGCAGTTCACTGCTCTTGCGTGATCCAACCATGGATCGACTTTCCGGAGCAATCATAAGACTTCTGGTCGTGGATCGCATCACGGATGAGCTTGCCTGTGACGGCAAAAAATTGGCCCTCGATCTTCGCTGCCCGATGTGGTGGATAAAAATAGGTCCTCTACAAGAAGTAAAATAGAAAAGATGTAAAATATACATAAATGATTATTAAAATTTAAAAATAAACAAATTTTTTACCTTGAAGTGGGCGAACCAAAAGGCCTTCCTATCTGTGGGAGCATCTGAGTAGTTAATCCAAGGCCCACCATAGGTCTGCCTCAGAAATACCCCCAGCTGTCTCTGTACTTTAGGAGACCGATATCTATACAATAATAATTTTTATGAATATATATGTACATATAATCATTTGAGAAATATATATTAACTAATTAACTTACTTCGTAGGCCCGTCCGTCCAAATCTCCATACGCGTCTCGCCCGGGGAGCGCATGGAGGGTCGCTCTCACCTCCTGCCTGGACAGGATCGGTCTGATCACCGTCCTCCATATGCTCGACGTCGGCTCCCCCCATGGGGCCGTCGGAAGGAGGAATGTTGGACGTGGGATCAGGGATGCTGGACGCGGGATCAGGGATGTTGGACGCGGGATCAGAAATGCTGGATGCGGGATCAGGAATGCTGGACGACGAAGAAAGAGTTGCCAACCTGCTAGAACTGCCCTGTCCCGGTAATGGACCGGGAACAGAACAGTACAATGGCGTACTCGGAGATGAGGATGAGGGTACGGAATCTCCATCTCCAGCCCGAGGCAGACGGGACTGCCTAATATAAAATCCTTCGCATCGTCCAGATGGTCTAGTCATACCTGATAATAACATATGACAATAAAACAAAAATATATATTTATATGATAGACATCACAGATTTTTGAAAAATATCATAGTCACAGATAAAAGTGTCACTAAAGTGTCAAATATGATGATAAAACAACGTACAGATTTAATCCTCTTCTGAAAATTTATCTAGTTCGTTTAGCTCATCATCATCATCATCTTCTTCTTCTTCTTCTTCTTCTTTTTCTTCTTTCTCCTCTACATCTTCACTTTTATCTGCATCTTCCTCTTAAGATAATTCTACTTCTTCTACACAATTAGATGTGTAATGAGGAACTTTCGTCGTGTCCACTTCTATAATATTTGTTACAAGAGGTAGTTCATCCTCTTGATAAGCTATATCGTCAACCTCAAAGGTATTTCTAGCTTTGGTCTTGCATACTGCCCACCAGTTCGACCTTGTTGTTTTCCGTTTAGGATAACTTGTGAAGTACACGAGCTTAGCCTGACTTGATAGGACAAATGGTTCATAGGCTTGATATCGACGCCGATAGTTTATATCCACAAGATCGTGCTTGTCTACTTTCCAATCTTGACCTTCAATCGGATCGAACCAATCACATCTGAATAACACAATCTTAGCAGGCTCTATTCTGAATATCAAATTATAGGCTTATTTGAACTAAATATCCTAAACTATGTAACACCCTATTTTCTGAAATTAGGGATTTTTAAAAATTTATTATTTTTATTATTTATTAGTGGTATTTTAGTCATGGTATGATTTTCTGGTGATTTTAGTTAAGTTAAACCATTTCTAAAGGCATGCTAAGTCATGACTTATGACTTTGTGATTTTGGTTAGTATAACTTAGTGTAAACCCTAGTTTTATCTAACCTAGAAGTTGCCATGACCATGAGAGCTTAGCCATAGGCTTAGAACACCAAATTAGTGATTTTTAGCCTAAAGGGTATTTTGGTAATTTATTAGACTTTATTTGTGATTATGTGATTTTAATATTATTTAATCATGGTTAAAGTCCCATGATTAGTCCCTAACCTATCCTACCCTAAACTAGAGGTTAGCCACTAACCTAGAAGCATTAGGATGAAGATTTGGTCATGGGATAAAGTGGTTAAATATCTAGATATTAACTTTTTAGATATTTTCCTTAAACCACTCAAAATATCCAACCCCTTTACACAAGTCTTGCCTTAGCCTAGAAGAAAGCCAAGGACACCTCCCCTACCCCCCATGGCAGCCAAGGACCCCCCCTTGGCAGCCCACAATTCTATAAAACCCCATTGAATTAATTCATGAATAATTTACATGAAATTAATTCCTAGAAAATCCTTTTTCCTTCAAACACCCACAACTTGAGCAATATAGATCCAAATTCACTCTAGTCTTTTGCATTGGGACCCTACTACATCAAAGATACTAAGGAAGGATAGCAATCAAGAATTTGGAGGCTTTGGACATCATCAAGTTGAAGGATACACACCCCCCTCTTCTTTGATTTTTATTAGATTTGCACAAATAGGTAAATGCCCATAAACTTTGTTAATTTTGTGTTTTCTCTTCATATTTTCATGCATCTAGGTACTAGGGTACTGTAGGACAAATTTAGTGGAAATTAGAAGTGGTTTGGTGTCCGTATCGGACACGTATCATAGGGTAGAAACCCTTGTTTGTTAAAATGCCATAATGGACTTGTTTTTGTGTTTTTGTAAAACAAATTACACAAACTTGTAGCCCTAGACTTGCTGATCACAGAACACGTGGACTGAGCACATTTTAGTGCTGTGTCCGTGTCCAAATTGGACACGAACCGACCGCACGAGCCCATCGTGCATGCCCTGCTACCCGACACCTCGTGTGCACTACACAGGCCACTAGGACACGTAAGATTTGACACAGACAAGGGGCAATGTCTGTGAACATGCCCCCAAAGTCTCGTATCGCGTCGTGTCATGTCGAGTGAGAAAACTCACTCGTACTGGACACGCGCTGTCAGCACACACGCGCGCGGGCACGACTTTGAGCGTGTCGTGTCGCATGGACACGACACTAGAATGTCTCATAGTGACACGGGCATGAAGCCCTACACGTGGCGTACACATGGACACGAGCACGTGGTGTGTCGTGTCCTGTGTTGCGAGCACGACGCGTGCAACCGCGTGCACGACGCTGTCGTAACACGCGTGTATCAGTCGTGTTTTCACGACTGATACGGTCTTCGTACCGTGTCCTGGATCAACGTAAACACGGTGCAGGGTGTTGGACATGTGCACAACCCCTAGGTGAACATTCGTGCATGAGCACGAGACACGAGAGTGTGTGTGTCGTGTCCTAGGGTGATTTACACGCGTGCACGATACTGTGTGTGTGCGTGTGTATCAGAGTTTACCCGAGTGAGGGTTTCGTGTGTTTGGACACGTGAAACTGTGTCGTGGTGTCGTGTCAGGAACCTAGGACACTAGTATATCTATGGGGTGTCAGTTACCAACCCATAGTTGCGAGCCATAGCTCGGTTTAGTGCACGAAAATCGAGTTACCCTTGTTTACCTACACAGCCCATTATTTCCAGATTTTAGGGATTTTTCCAGTTTTGCAAAATTGAATTTTAAATCGATTTTGTTTGAGATTAATACATTGTGTGAGTGTATTTTAGTACATATATACGTAGTATATATGTATGTGTGAGTGTGGGTGAAATTGGGGCTAAATGGTAGTGTGTATGTGTAGTTGTGTACATGTGTACATATATATGTATGTATGTACTGTGTGTGTGTGTGTGTTTGGGTCTGGATTGGTTCCAGATTTCTGGAACCACACTCCCCCCTGTCCAGCATTCTCTGTCCCCTCTCTCTCTCACTGTCCTTCACTCACTCTCTCATTCTCTCTCTCACTTTCTCTCTATATATATGTGTATATATATAAGTTGATATATGTATATATATACATTTTTATACATATATATATATATATATATATATATATATATATATATATATATATATATATATATATATTTATATATATATATATATATATATATATGTATATATATAATGATATATATATACATTGTATTAGATCCCATTATATATATATATATATATATATATGTGAATGTGGGTTTTGTATATATAGAGTATTTACATATTGGTATTTGGGTAGTAGATAGATAGTGTATATCTATATATATAGATATATGTATATAGATAACTTGCTAAGGAATAGGTTTATATAGAACCCTATATTAGCCTATGGCCAAGATTATTAGCCTATGGCTTGGGGCTAACCCTAATGGCCCAAAACCCAACTTGTTGACCCTTGTTGACTAAGGGTTGACCAAAGTCAACCTTAGGTCAAAGTTGACCTAGTTAACCTAGAATTGACTAGGAATGACCTAAAACAACTAGTTTGACTAGATAATTGACCATTGTTGACCAAAGTCAACTATAGGTCAACCATGACCTAATTGATCTAGAAATGGCTTGGATAGACTTAAGAGGACTTGTTGACTAAGTTTGACTAAACCCTAGGCTATTAACTAGTTGGTTTAGGGTTGACCTATATATGAGTATACTATTGTGACTTGGGTTTTGTGGAAGGACTTATGTAGGTTAAGATATGTATGGGTTAAGTTAGATACTTAGAGTCAAGTCATGACTTGAGATTGGAATGTGGGATTAGCTTGAATATAGGATTAAGGTTGGTATTATATATATGTATATATATGTGTGGTCTACTTGTATAGGTATTGGTTATACCTTAACCTTGTGGTATTGACTTAGATAGTTGACCATTGACTTAATCACCTTGCTGACTTGTCTTTGTTTGACCCAAAACCCTAGTTAGTCTAAATTTGACCTAGATTGATCATGTTGACTAGTATTTGACTAGTTTGGCTAGAATGTTGACCAAGGGTTGATTTTAACCTAGATTTGACTAATCTTGATTTATTTGACCTTGTTTGACCTTATTTGACTTAGCTTGATTTCCTGTGATCTAGTATGACTTCCTGTGACCTAGTTTGACTATTAGAGTTGACGTTTGACTAATTTAACCTAGAATCATATAGTATGCATAGTAGACTTCATTTTTACTATTTAGAACACATTGTGACTTGTGTTGCTCTGATCAGGAGCCAGACACCTCTCCTCAGACAGCATATTCTCTACAGACATTCATACAGCAGGCGAGTACATTCTCTGACCGTTTCATACTTGTTCAGGATTTACTTCTCGCTCTAGATTACTTTACTTGTTGCTGTCACGTTGGTAACACGGATTGGTACTATATGGATCTTTACATGAGATGTTATCCCCCTCGGGAGCATCGGGTACTTCATGTTATGTGTGTTTCACTATC
The DNA here is from genome assembly GCA_029216955.1 of Iris pallida. Classification (NCBI taxonomy): domain Eukaryota; kingdom Viridiplantae; phylum Streptophyta; class Magnoliopsida; order Asparagales; family Iridaceae; genus Iris; species Iris pallida. The sequence continues at coordinate 12,619,988 of JANAVB010034218.1, forward strand.
ATCATGTACTCCTATGCTTCCATCATTCATGTGCACTCATGTGATCATGTACTCTCATGTTTACTGAGCCCTCATGTATACTATCATGTGCACCCTTTCATGGGCCCCATGTGATATCATGTATAATAACATAACTTGTATAGATCCTTGTGTATTGATTGGGGAAACGGGGGAGTAGAAGTGGACATGTGAATAATTCTAAAGTAGTGTAATCATGTGCAAACTCAGTAGTGTAATCATGTATAAATTCTAGCTATTCACATGCCTATCTTGTGCTCTACATCACTAGTCACTACAGTTCTCTATATACAGTAGATATTTCATTACAGCTATCTCTTTTACAGCATATATTTCCTTTCAGCAGTTCATGTATCTTACTCTATTGCCTGTATCGTATTTCCTAACCTGATATGAACTGTATGAGATGTATTATGCTCGTTCCTGTCCTGATTGGACCTGTTAAAAATATTACAGAGGATGAGGATGAGGCATGGGTGACTACTTATTATGGAGTAGGACTAGATGACACTTGTATTGAGGACCTTCAGCAGGATCCACCTGCAGCTGAGGATGTTGTTCCAGTAGTCTAGACCAGTTTAGTCTAGGCAGTCTTTTCTATATTTACATTTTGTCTCACATTCTGAGTGGTATTTGAGATGTGGAGATGTATAGACTCTTAGACTTATTGTATTATGAGTTGACATTCTGGATGTTATGTATCCTAGACACTTAGACTTATTTCATCTATGCTATGGTTCTCTTTGAGTTACTATCTATCTTCTGTCTTTCATTCTTCTACCTTAGATGTGATTGAGACTATATGTTGTGATGTTACCTCCACTCGGAGAGTATAAACTGTACAGGTACCTTATATTGTTAGATGATTGACCTAGGACAGCGTTCTACTGCCGACACTGCGGCGTAGGCTGGACGTACCCACTTCTCGTACCTTTACTCTAGGGTGCGGGTCGTGACACGTTTTTAGTGGTGGCCCATGCAGGTCGAGTTTATGTAGTGGTATTCGAACTAGAGTATCACTACAGCCTGTGATAGGATTTGAGGAATAGGCTTAGAGAGAGTGGATACTCAATCACTGTTAGGATACCTTGAGAGATTCCAGGGATGACCCTTGAGAATCTTATTGAAATTTCGATTTAAGCTCCTTTTCCCTTAATTGAATTTGATTTTGGAAGATTCACTGTGGAACTTTGAATCCTGGTGTTAGTTGATGATTTTGAAATTTTTGTAGTTGTTAATTTTAATTTCTTGTGTTAGATTAATATCCTTATTTTAGGGTACTCAATCGCATTAGGAAAACTCTTAACTGAATTCCTGCCATCTAAATTCCTGTTGAAGATTGCTTCCTTGAATAACTGTCCTCCCTTGAGTTATCATTTTATATCTCAGTATTGATTCCTTGTTTGACCTGTCTCCAGGATGGGTATGGAGACACGATCTCATCGTCTCGATCAGGAAGATACCACTGAGGGGTCTACCACTCCTCGTCCTGATCAGCAAGGCCCCGAGACTGCAGTTCCTGTTGTACCAGCTCAGGCTAGGATATCTGCAGCCTATGGGAGTGTACCTCTCCCTACTCCGAGACCTTCTTCTGTCGTCCCGAACGTTCTTCAGCAGCAGTCGTCATCAGGATCAGAGGACGTGGCACGGTTGTTCTCCTTCTTCCAGCAGATAGTGGAAACTCAGCGGCAACAGTTGTTCAAGAGGGGACGGGATGCTCGTGGTACCAGCAGCAGTAGAGGCCAGGCCAAGAGGCCCCATGTGCAGTTTCAGCAGACGCAGACCCCAGTGGGAGTTCAGCAAGTGCAGCATCAGTATCGGGGTCAGGACCCGAAGACAATCAGTTGTCCCTATTGCAAGAAGTCGGGACATGGATGGGGTGAGTGCAGGAAGAGGTTGGGCCGGTGCCTAATATGTGGGGCAGCGGACCACCAGCTGAGGGAGTGTTCCCAGTTCACAGGCAGAGTAGCACAGGGAGCAGCACCAGGAGCAGGAGCCAAGGCTCCGGTAGGACAGCAGCAGAGAGGACCGTTACAGCCACAGCAGCAGAGATGTTTGCAGTTCCAGCAGCAGGCTGGAAGGGGTCAGCAGGGGCGTGCTTACGCCATGACAGTTGAGGATACTCAGGCAGTTGGCGATGTGCTTGCAGGTTTTGTTCTTCTAAATTCCATTCCCACCTTGCTTCATTATATCTATCTTAAAATCCAATTCCATCTGCTCCTACCTATTCTTTATTAGTGATCAGTTTTGACCTGGTAGTTCATTTGGTTTTGTCGATTGTTTGTTGTTTCTTTATCTCTTACTTAGGAGTAGGAGTAGGAGTAGGAGTAGCTTTAGCTATTAATATAATTCTTGACTAACTCTTTTGTCAAGAACTTTCCTCTTAAATAAATTAATTTATGTGTTATGCCTTTTGACTTAGAGTTGATAGAGTAGCTCTGACCATAGAATGGTGACCCTTTTAGCCCTGTGATTTATTGTTTCCTTATCTTCCTAGTCTATGCCCATGACCAGGACTATGTATCTTCTTTCATCATTCCACCCTTACTTATATCTTATGCTACAAATTTATCCTTAGTTTTACAAGCTTATCCTTTTTCGAGCTTGATCATGATATATTTTATTGGGTGCGCACCCACTAACATATTGTCTAATCAGAACCGGCGCATGATGGTCAGATCAACCTATTGCATTTTGGTTCGCCTTTTCATATATTAATCTACGTGGATGGAGACACAGTTAAACTTACCCTAGAATCTTATCCACAACAGCCTTGACAATTCTCCTTAGAATTATTTTAATCGCCTATGAACCTCGTATTCGTATCCAGTTGAATTAAATTTATCATGACCTGGATCTTCATCATTGGATGCTCGTGCTCATACTTAATTCCATTGATTTCCCATCTTGCCCAAATCTCTATTTTTCCTGAAATTGATCAACTTAGATCGTGTCAAGACTAAAATCTATTTGTGATTGTTTGTACCTAAATTTTCAATTTTCTTTTTATGGAATGGTAACTTTAATGATTTCTCACTTGTTAATGACCCATTTTCATATAGGAGGGTAGACAACCCTATAGTCTTGATGATTGTTGTTTCCTTACCTTCCCAAATTTGGACACCTTAGATTGCTTGAACGTTTTGATACCATAGGACAGTATTGATCTAGAATGACTAGTGCACCTGGATGAGACCGCAGATTGTTCCATTTAACCTGTTCCCCTGGTACCACTATTTCATCACGATTTTTGGTTCAATTAGGCCATGGACCTTTCCCACTCTAAATTATGATCACCGTAGACACATTACCGTGACTTTTAAATTTGGAGCACAAGACTAGTTGTTTTCTCAAAACTGATTTCACGTACATGACCTAGACATGACATACTACGCCCATGACCTTAGTGTCCCACTCAGGCATACCATCATATGCTTCATTTGCTTAGTACGATTTTCCTGACCCGAGAATCCATCATGATTTACCCCATGGAGTTACCTTTGGCTTCGATTTGAATTCAGGACACCTTATGACCTGAAACTGCCAGCCAATTTTTGGACATGACCCAGTATAGGTTTACTACCCATATTTTGCTTGTTGACCTTGTATGTTGCCTATGTAGTGGCTTCATCCCTGATTGTTGGAGGTTTGACCTAGGAGGAGTACGACCATCTAAATTTCGAGGACGAAATTATTTTACGGTGGGTAGACTTGTAACACCCTATTTTCTGAAATTAGGGATTTTTGAAAATTTATTATTTTTATTATTTATTAGTGGTATTTTAGTCATGGTATGATTTTCTGGTGATTTTAGTTAAGTTAAACCATTTCTAAAGTCATGCTAAGTCATGACTTATGACTTTGTGATTTTGGTTAGTATAACTTAGTGTAAACCCTAGTTTTCTCTAACCTAGAAGTTGCCATGACCATGAGAGCTTAGCCATAGGCTTAGAACACCAAATTAGTGATTTTTATCCTAAAGGGTATTTTGGTAATTTACTAGACTTTATTTGTGATTATGTGATTTTAATATTATTTAATCATGGTTAAAGTCCCATGATTAGTCCCTAACCTATCCTACCCTAAACTAGAGGTTAGCCACTAACCTAGAAGCATTAGGATGAAGATTTGGTCATGGGATAAAGTGGTTAAATATCTAGATATTAACTTTTTAGATATTTTCCTTAAACCACTCAAAATATCCAACCCCTTTACACAAGTCTTGCCTTAGCCTAGAAGAAAGCCAAGGACACCTCCCCTACCCCCCATGGCAGCCAAGGACCCCCCTTGGCAGCCCACAATTCTATAAAACCCCATTGAATTAATTCATGAATAATTTACATGAAATTAATTCCTAGAAAATCCCTTTTCCTTCAAACACCCACAACTTGAGCAATATAGATCCAAATTCACTCTAGTCTTTTGTATTGGGACCCTACTAAATCAAGGATACTAAGGGAGGATAGCAATCAAAAATTTGGAGGCTTTGGACATCATCAAGTTGAAGGATACACACTCCCCCTCTTCTTTGATTTTCATTGGATTTGCACAAATAGGTAAATGCCCATAAACTTTGTTAATTTTGTGTTTTCTCTTCATATTTGCATGCATCTAGGTACTAGGGTACTGTAGGACAAATTTGGTGGAAATTAGAAGTGGTTTGGTGTCCGTATCGGACACGTATCATAGGGTAGAAACCCTTGTTTGTTAAAATGCCACAATGGACTTGTTTTTGTGTTTTTGTAAAACAAATTACACAAACTTGTAGCCCTAGACTTGCTGATCACAGAACACGTGGACTGAGCACATTTTAGTATTGTGTCCGTGTCCAAATTGGACACGAACCGACCGCACGAGCCCATCGTGCATGCCCTGCTACCCGACACCTCGTGTGCACTACACAGGCCACTAGGACACGTAAGATTTGACACAAACAGGGGGGCAATGTCTGTGAACATGCCCCCAAAGTCTCGTGTCGCGTCGTGTCGTGTCGAGTGAGAAAACTCACTCGCACTGGACACGCGCTGTCAGCACACACGCGCGCCGGCACGACTTTGAGCGTGTCGTGTCGCGTGGACACGACACTAGAATGTCTCATAGTGACACGGGCATGAAGCCCTACACATGGCGTACACGTGGACACGAGCACGTGGTGTGTCGTGTCCTGTGTCGTGAGCACGACGCGTGCAACCGCATGTACGACGCTGTCGTAACACGCGTGTATCAGTCGTGTTTTTACGACTGATACGGTCTTCGTACCGTGTCCTGGATCAACGTGGACACGATGCAGGGTGTTGGACACGTGCACAACCCCTAGGTGAACATTCGTGCACGAGCACGAGACACGAGAGTGTGTGTGTCGTATCCTAGGGTGATTTACACGCGTGCACGATACTGTGTGTGTGCGTGTGTATCAGAGTTTACCCGAGTGAGGGTTTCGTGTGTTTGGACACGTGAAACTATGTCGTGGTGTCGTGTCAGGAACCTAGGATACTAGTATATCTATGGGGTGTCAGTTACCAACCCATAGTTGCGAGCCATAGCTCGGTTTAGTGCACGAAAATCGAGTTACCCTTGTTTACCTACACAGCCCATTATTTCCAGATTTTAGGGATTTTTCCAGTTTTGCAAAATCAAAATTTAAATCGATTTTGTTTGAGATTAATACATTGTGTGAGTGTATTTTAGTACATATATACGTAGTGTATATGTATGTGTGAGTGTGGGTGAAATTGGGGCTAAATGGTAGTGTGTATGTGTAGTTGTGTACATGTGTACATATATATGTATGTATGTACTGTGTGTGTGTGTGTGTTTGGGTCTGGATTGGTTCCAGATTTCTGGAACCACACTCCCCCCCTGTCCAGCATTCTCTATCCCCTCTCTCTCTCACTGTCCTTCACTCACTCTCTCATTCTCTCTCTCACTTTCTCTCTATATATATGTGTATATATATAAGTTGATATATATATATATATATATAGATATATATATATATATATATATATATATATATATGTATATATATAAATGATATATATATATACATTGTATTAGATCCCATTATATATATATATATATGTGTGAATGTGGGTTTTGTATATATAGAGTATTTACATATTGGTATTTGGGTAGTAGATAGATAGTGTATATCTATATATATAGATATATGTATATATAGATAACTTGCTAAGGAATAGGTTTATATAGAACCCTATATTAGCCTATGGCCAAGATTATTAGCCTATGGCTTGAGGCTAACCCTAATGGCCCAAAACCCAACTTGTTGACCCTTGTTGACTAAGGGTTGACCAAAGTCAACCTTAGGTCAAAGTTGACCTAGTTAACCTAGAATTGACTAGAAATGACCTAAAACAACTAGTTTGACTAGATAATTGACCATTGTTGACCAAAGTCAACTATAGGTCAACCATGACCTAATTGATCTAGAAATGGCTTGGATAGACTTAAGAGGACTTATTGACTAAGTTTGACTAAACCCTAGGCTATTAACTATTTGGTTTAGGGTTGACCTATATATGAGTATACTATTGTGACTTGGGTTTTGTGGAAGGACTTATGTAGGTTAAGATATGTATGGGTTAAGTTAGATACTTAGAGTCAAGTCATGACTTGAGATTGGAATGTAGGATTAGCTTGAATATAGGATTAAGGTTGGTATTATATATATGTATATATATGTGTGGTATACTTGTATAGGTATTGGTTATACCTTAACCTTGTGGTATTGACTTAGATAGTTGACCATTGACTTAATCACCTTGCTGACTAGTCTTTGTTTGACCCAAAATCCTAGTTAGTCTAAATTTGACCTAGATTGATCATGTTGACTAGTATTTGACTAGTTTGGCTAGAATGTTGACCAAGGGTTGATTTTAACCTAGATTTGACTAATCTTGATTTATTTGACCTTGTTTGACCTTATTTGACTTAGCTTGATTTCCTGTGATCTAGTATGACTTCCTGTGACCTAGTTTGACTATTAGAGTTGACGTTTGACTAATTTAACCTAGAATCATGTAGTATGCATAGTAGACTTCATTTTTACTATTTAGAACACATTGTGACTTGTGTTGCTCTGATCAGGAGCCAGACACCTCTCCTCAGACAGCATATTCTCTACAGACATTCATACAGCAGGCGAGTACATTCTCTGACCGTTTCATACTTGTTCAGGCTTTACTTCTCGCTCTAGATTACTTTACTTGTTGCTGTCACGTTGGTAACACGGATTGGTACTATATGGATCTTTACATGAGATGTTATCCCCCTCGGGAGCATCGGGTACTTCATGTTATGTGTGTTTCACTATCATCATGTACTCCTATGCTTCCATCATTCATGTGCACTCATGTGATCATGTACTCTCATATTTACTGAGCCCTCATGTATACTATCATGTGCACCCTTTCATGGGCCCCATGTGATATCATGTATAATAACGTAACTTGTATAGATCCTTATGTATTGATTGGGGAAACGGGGGAGTAGAAGTGGACATGTAAATAATTCCAAAGTAGTGTAATCATGTGCAAACTCAGTAGTGTAATCATGTATAAATTCTAGCCATTCATATGCCTATCTTGTGCTCTACATCACTAGTCACTACAGTTCTCTATATACAGTAGATATTTTATTACAGCTATCTCTTTTACAGCGTATATTTCCTTTCAGCAGTTCATGTATCTTACTCTATTGCCTGTATTGTATTTCCTAACCTGATATGAACTGTATGAGATGTATTGTGCTCGTTCCCGTCCTGATTGGACCTGTTGAAAATATTACAGAGGATGAGGACGAGGCATGGGTGACTACTTATTATGGAGCAGGACTAGATGACACTTGTATTGAGGACCCTCAGCAGGATCCACCTGCAGCTGAGGATGTTGTTCCAGTAGTCTAGACCAGTTTAGTCTAGGCAGTCTTTTCTATATTTACATTTTGTCTCACATTCTGAGTGGTATTTTGAGATGTGGAGATGTATAGACTCTTAGACTTATTGTATTATGAGTTAACATTCTGGATGTTATGTATCCTAGACACTTAGACTTATTTCATCTATGCTATGGTTCTCTTTGAGTTACTATCTATCTTCTGTCTTTTATTCTTCTACCTTAGATGTGATTGAGACTATATGTTGTGATGTTACCTCCACTCGTAGAGTATAAACTGTACAGGTACCTTATATTGTTAGATGATTGACCTAGGACAGCGTTCTACCGCCGACACTGCGGCGTAGGCTGGACGTACCCACTTCTCGTGCCCTTACTCTAGGGTGCGGGTCGTGACAAACTATCTTTTTTTCAACAAAGTATCCAAAAATCCTTTATTAGTAACTAAATTGTCATCAATCATTAAAGTTATTTAAAGTGTTAACTACTACAGGGAAAAGGCAAAAGTTTTCCCTTTGTTAAATTAAGAGAGAAAAAAAAATAAACAGGGACAAGATTTGTATAGATTTATATAGAGAAAGAACATAAATCATTGTCAAATGATGTGTGATATTCTCCATCAAAAGGAAACTAAATACTTCCTATAGAACAATCATATATCAACTATTTTTATATCTATACAAAATACTTGATCTACACTCTCAATTGCATTCAACTACATATCAGAATCATTGGATCTTGAATCTCACCATGTAATCGATGGTGATGAATGGATCTTTGTGGCAACTAGCTCAACATCGTTGTTATGGAGCGCAACTCTGGCGACCAAACTTTCGATTCTTCAAAACCCTAAAACAATTAAAAAGAAACGAATAGAATCAAAAATTAAACTCATATGCAACACAACAAATCATGAAAAAAACAAGCTCACCATTGATTCCGATCTTGATCTTCTTGCCAAAGGAAGCTGAAAACATGAAGAAAAAAAATCTCCAAAAATTAGAACAAAAATATGAGCAGTTTGAAACAGCTTCTCCACCACCCCGTCGGTGGCGGACATGTGTCCATTCCCTCTTTGAAGGGAGGAGGGATTGGAACGTAGCCATGACATCGAAGGAGGCCTACCTCACTCTGGTGCGGATGAGGCGGACGCCGACTTTCTCATTTTCAGCCATGGATGCCGAGGGCTAGATAGGTTTAGGTCTTGGTGAAGAGAGAGAGGGGAGGAGAAGAAGAAGTGGAATGGAATGGAATGGAAGGAGGGATTCGAGCAGAGGAGGGTGGTGGTAGCGGTGGTCTGGCTCGAGATGGCTGCAGTTGAAGAGGGACTGGGAGCCGTAGCGGAGTGAGGACTGAGGGGATAGAGATGATTGGTAATACTTTTCTAATGTGAAATTGAGGGGGGAGGTGAAAATTGGGGCGGAGGGAAAGTGAAAGTTTTGTCACACTTTTTAATTTTTTTATCACGTTTATTATAGTTACCATAAATAATTTAAATACAGAAAAGCCAAAGAAAAAATTTGTAACATTTATTTAGCTATTGTCACGATAGTTACTGTTACAAATTTGTAACGGTAATAAACGTTACGAATTAGAAAAAAATGTGTTACAAATTGTCTATTTTGGTGTAGTGTAACTATATGTCAGCTCCACGATCTCCCGTAGCACGCCATAGAAATTGTTGCCCGCATCAACATCTTTGTAGTTCGAAGATCTGATACACAAACAGCTATTTTTTGGTGGAGTCGAGATCCACAAAGTTGTCTCTGATCGGGCAAGTTATTGACTTGAACCTAAACCCATTAATACAGTAGCTTGGCCATATTTTTGCAGCATAAACTGGTCCCTTGGCTAGCGTTCTAATAGACTCATTCTCAAGTCTTGCGTTAAACGATCGACCTAAATACCACGAAAAAAGAAATTAATCTCATTCTCAATCAATTGCATATACAGAAAGGTAATTATAGAGTTCTCAAGTCTTATATATGCACTCAACCATGATGGAAAATAATGCCTCATTTCTTGTTCTAGTTTTTCTTCTGTTATGTGTGGCCTACCTGACCTCATATCATCATTAAATATGCTGAAAATAACATCGTTCAATTAATATAATAGTATAATAATCAACATTATTAAAATAATGTTGACGTATTAATTACTTACCCCTCCAGTTTCTCTACTTCCTCCTTATCGCAGTTGAGTAATACATACACCTGAGCAGCCCTTAGCTTATCATCGTTCAGATATCTCTTCTTCATTTTACCCGATGGCTTTCCTAGAGCATTGAATACCTTCAGTATTGTGTCATTACATTCATGATCTCCGTCGTCGTTTCTGGAAGCTCTCGTTCTATTAGTTGCAACATGAGGCTTAAAATACATCGAACAAAAGTTTGTAATCTCCTCGAGAACATAGGCTTCATAAATAGAACCCTCGACCCGTGCCTTATTTTTTACCTTTCTTTTTAGGTGATTCAAACGTCGCTCGAACGGGTACATCCATCGATATTCGACGGGTCCACCAATACGTGCCTCATAGCTAGGATAGATGAATCGACAAATGCTCCATAGAGTCGAAGAATCCATGAGGAAACACCCTCTCTAGCTTGCACAGTGTTACCGTAATTTCCTTCTCTTGCTTTTCTAGACGATCAACGAGCAATTTCTTAGAACAAAGATCCCTGAAGAATATGCTAAGCTCCGTCAATGGATCCAAAACAGCCTGCGGTAAGAATTCCCGAAATGCAATCGGAATTAACCTCTCCATGAATACGTGACAGTCGTGGCTCTTCATACCCGTCAATTTTCCTTCAGATCGATACATTTTCTCAGATTTGACACATATTCGTCTAAAAATTTTAGGCCCTGGATCAACCGACAAAGTGTCACGACCCGCACCCGCTTTCGGAAGCGAGAGCGTGAGCAAGCCAGCTACGCATCGAGCGGACTCCAGCCCAACTCGAATACGTAAATGCTGTCACGGCTAGGATAAGCTGCCAATCATGGCAAGTCTAATCTATATCTCAATCTACAATAAGAATAATAAACAAGAATGAACAAGTATGGGTCGTGGTCTGTAGCCCACTAGCATATATGCCCGATAAGACTCTAAAGAAAAATAACAAGAGCCTAAACTGAATCAAGAAACAGGATATCTCATGATAATGAAGAAAAGTACGAACGGATAATAAACACAATAACGATACCTGAATCCCGCAAGCGTGTCATCACGTCTGCCATCCAGAACTACTAGCTAACTCCATGCAATCGCTAAACCTGAAGAGATCATCAGGTCCTCAGAGGACTAGCAAGATACATAAAAATGAGCCTTTCTAACAGTTTATTATGCATGTAGAAAAATACGAAATAAACAAGTAAAACTGAGCAATGAATAAAGCACAAATCTATACACTGTCTACACGTAAATGAACTGCTGAACAAGGACTAGAGAACTCATGTCAAGATGTCAACGGATAACCAAAACGAATACTCAAACCCTCGTCCCTAGTATGGACTCGCAGGTTTGAACTACTAACCCTCGTCCCTAGTGTGGACTCGCAGGTTAGCATCACCCTCGCCCCTAGTGTGGACTCACAGGTGTGAACCATATACTACTAACCCTCGTCCCTAGTATGGACTCACAGGTTAGCATCACCCTCGTCCCTAGTGTGGACTCGCAGGTGTGAACCATATACTACTAACCCTCGTCCCTAGTGTGGACTCGCAGGTTAGCATCACCTTCGTACCTAGTGTGGACTCGCAGGTGTGAACCATATACTACTAACCCTCGTCCCTAGTATGGACTCGCAGGTGTGAAGCATATACTACTAACCTTCGTCCCTAGTGTGGACTCGCAGGTTAGCATCACCCTCGTCCCTAGTATGGACTCGCATGTGTGAACCATATACTACTAACTCTCGTCCCTAGTGTGGACTCGCAGGTTAGCATAAGACACGGATAACTACTAACCCTTGTCCCTAATGTGGACTGGCAGGTTAGCTTCAAGGTTTCAAGACACGGAGGAAAAAGCAGTTCGATTCACGACTCACGACACGACTCAAACAAGGCTCAATGGATACGTCCAATAAGATACAAGACTAACTGTGAACACGGTCTACATACAATGATACAAGTATATAAACAGGATATGAAAGATACATGGCAAAATATAAGAAAATTGGATAATAATAAAAAGACAGTGCATGTAAATAAAGCTGTGTAGAAAGGCAAGGTATACTTGCCTGTGGTCCTGAGCTGCTGGCACGGGCCAAGTGTTGAGTCAAAGTCCAGAAAACCTATTTTATGAATTAATAGAGTCAAAATACAATTGGAGAGTACAACATTGCTTAACTATTTGCTTATTAGCCTTCTAGGTTAATTTGGTTTTAAGGCAAGAATTGGTTTCCTTACTATGAAGCAAAATAAAGCCTTAGGCTTAATCTTTTCCCAGCCATCAGACCATGGTCAAGTGATCAGATACCCTTACAACCTACTCTATTCCTTCTACCACACAACCCAAAGGATCATAATTGATACTCCTAGATATTTTAGTTGATACTAACAAGACACTAATACTACGCCTAGACACCACTCCTCTACTAGCCCTCTTAACATTAAACATTAGACATAGGCTCTTGACACTTTATATGTACTATGGCACACCACTTGGTATCATGCCCTGTGATTGGAAATTCCCTAGGACTCTACTAAGATAACCCTCATGATATGCCAGATGCTTGGGTGCCTAGATACAGAAGGTAGTAGTAGGAAGAATACACTTGTATGGGCAGTAGGGGTAAGGGTATCCCTGTTGATACATGGGATAGTACTTATTAGGAGGCCAACCTGAGTCCCACCTAAATACTCTCTTGCCAACAGTGCTTAACTGGGACAGGGGTCCAAGGAGTTATTTTATAGGTTATTACCTAAGCTATTATTATTGCTACCAAGACTCTACTCTTACAAGCTGAACACCAACTCTAGTTGGTCCCAAAACTTAAGCTACATTACCACTTTAGGTTCCTGGGTGTATAAAACCTACCCAATTCAGGTCAATACTGAATTCTGCATATCTTGACCTGAGCTCTCCTATGTGCAGGATATGGAGGGTTGATCTAACAAGTTGGATATGGAAGGATTGGTGGCAGATACATTGATATGTTTGCTTCCATTTGATGCTTGGGTACTATACTTAGAGCATACTCCTATCCTAAACTTTGAAATCCTCACCAATTGATAGGTTTTACAACCCAATGTATCAATCAGTGACTGATACATCAGGGCACTCTGTCTTTTTGCACTAGCAGGTGTCCTAATGTTTAACCTGTTACTGGGGCTACCTGTATCACACAGGCTTGAGTGACTAGTGTACAGGCGATCCTCTTATACTCTTCTCTAGTACTGAGTTCTCCCCATATGTTAACCCTCAAAAAGTCCTTACACGTTATTCAACCTCTAAACAGTAGCCCGGATGGGCAAACCTGTACTGCTGATCCTTTACTAAGGTTGATACATCCTATCAAAGACTGATGTACTCAGGTTTCAACCAAAGGGCTGAACAAGGGTTCAAGAAGGCTGAACCCCTTACAAGGACTTGTACCAATACTTGACTGATACACAATTCCTCAAGGACTGAACTTTATGTTCAATGGTTTGAACTACCCTGGTGATTGCAGGACTGAACAGGAATATAGGGCTGAAACCAAAGGGTCAAGACTGGTCATTCCCAAGAGGACTGAAAGTTCCAAGTTACCTTGGCAACTAAGGGCTTGGACCGAATGCTACTCATATAGAGACTAAACAAAGGATCAGGACAGAGCTCATCATTCAGAGGTTAAAGTAAATGAACTCTTAAAGCATAAGGGATTGTATACACACATGTATATGTGCAAGGTTATTCAGTCCTAAACGTTGGACTGAACTAAGGTGTTAAGGACAGGACCTAACTCAAGTGTATGACTAGTTGATGTTGTATACAGCATCCTGTGGCACTGGTGGCTCCCTATAGCAATCTGTAAATGCAAAATCTGAACCAACATCCCCTGCTAACACCTATATGTCACCCTTTGGATACTGGATATGGGACCCTTGGTTCATGTACCTTTTAGCACTGATGTATAAATGTATATGTAGGTGCCCTGTTACCTGGTGCTGACCAGTGAGTGTTTGAACAACTTGCATAGGCCTGGGAAAATGGGGAATATGGCATTACATAATGTGCAGTGGGTTACTACTAAGTGTAGGAAAGATGGTTAGATGTATCACAGCAAGGGATTATATATGTAGTGGCTAAGGCTATGCACAGTCCAGGATTCATATCCTGATACTCTACCCTATTACCATCTAGGTCTGCAAGGTGAACATCACAATGGTATTTGATTGTAACTTAATATTCAAGTCCTAATATAGCACACACCCTAGCAGTTAATAGATATTAAGGAAATCTATGAAAGTTTTCTGTCAAAATATTCAACGTAGGGCAGGTTCCCTTACTCAATCCCATGGTACAGAGGGTGTTCATGCGCCAATCCAGGTAGTAGGAAAGCAATGCCTATACGCACAAGGGTGGGTTGCAATGTACCCAGTGAAGTCAAGTCATGGTGTGTGTGACAGGATTTGGGGTTGACGTGTTACCCCTGTATACTGTGGTTACAGGGAAGCACTCCAATGCTTCCTAATGTGCTGGCCTTTACGTACTTGCAATGTGCAGTGAATGTGGTAGGGCTTTTGAGGACTGACAGGGTGTCCTAGGGTCTAATTTATTCTACCCATCTCCTGTTCTGAAAATCTTCCTAGACTTTAAAACAAACACATAGCTTGCCAATAGAAAGGACTGCAGGTGAGGGCAGAGGAGTACCTGTGTTTCAAAAATAGGTTTGGGATGATTCCTCAGACTCCTCTTTTGATGTTCTTGTGGCAGGAAGGATTTGGATCTCTAGGGTTTTGAGGAATGGCAAGGTCGACTGCCTCGCCCCTTATATCGAATTCTGGATGGAATCGAATCCTTCGCAGGGATTGAGAGGATTTTCTCCTAGTTTGAGATGAAGTCGATCTCTAATTTGAATTTGGGCTCGGCTCTATCCATAGCCGTTTAGAAATTAAAATTAAACCTAAACTTTTGCATCCTAGTCCCTCACAGTTGGGATATTTACGAGGATATCCCTCATGTTTGGGATTTTTGAGAAAACCCCTTCTATCCCTTATTATTTACAAAAAGTCCTAATATATATATATATATATATATATATATATATATATATATATATATATATATATATATATATATATATATATATATATATATTTTATATATATCTTTTTTTTCCAACGCGTGCGGGCTCAGTATAATCGTGTGTCCCACGCACACGATTCTTGGCCTGTCGTATGGAACGACTTTTGGAGTACGGACGTTGTCCATTGGCCTTGTATATATATATATATATATATATATATATATATATATATATATATATATATATATATATATATATATATATAATATATTACTTATAGACTTAATTATTTAATGCTTTATATGTACTAATTACTAATTCAATAAAAATTCAATAATATGAAATAGGAAATTTTAGGTCAAGGGCTCACAAATCTACCCACCTTAAAAATAATTTCGTCCTCGAAATTCTAATTCATAACTATTCTTTAAAATCAAAGTCTACTATTACTTTGATATCCTTAAATTTAATCTCTCAAAATATTTTATAACTCTCTCTAGCCATTTTATAATTCCGAATACTTGAGGACTTCTACCCGCCTTTGGTCACACTACTCCTCAAACACGGTCACTAAAACCTTATAACCTTCGAACTAGTGGCAAATAATTCTACCAACAGATATCTAGGGCCTATGAATTCTATAATCCTTCATATCTATAAATAACCAAATATTCGATATTCAAGCAATATTATACTATAACTTAGGAATTTCTGATGAATTCTAGACAGCACGATCGTTCGTCACCTCGAAATAGAAAGCGACGAGAATCAATGGTACGAAAAGCAAGGAAGTATAATCGAGAGCAAATATGGAGTTTTCAAGGACGTAGAGAATTTCTAGGAGAATTTTCAAGACAGAGTGGATTGAGATTCCTAAGGTTTAGTCATTGTCGCAGGCTCGTACCAGTACAGTTACGTAACCGGTACGATATGCTCTGACCTGCATGGGCCACCAAAAAAACTTGTCACGACCCGCACCCGCTTTCGGAAGCGAGAGCGTGAGCAAGCCAGCTACGCATCGAGCGGACTCTAGCCCAACCCGAATACGTAAACGCTGTCATGGCTAGGGTAAGCTGCCAATCATGGCAAGTCTAATCTATATCTCAATCTATAATAAGAATAATAAACAAGAATGAACAAGTATGGGTCGTGGTCTGCAGCCCACTAGCATATATGTCCGATAAGACTCTAAAGAAAAATAATAAGAGTCTAAACTGAATCAAGAAACAGGATATCTCATGATAATAAAGAAAAGCACGAGCGGATAATAAACACAATAACGATACCTGAATCCCGTAAGCGTGTCATCACGTCTGCCATCCAGAACCACTAGCTAACTCCATACAATCGCTAAACCTGAAAAGATCAGCAGGTCCTCAGAGGACTAGCAAGATACATAAAAACGTGCCTTTATAACAGTTTATTATGCATGGAGAAAAATACGGAATAAACAAGTAAAACTGAGCAATGAATAAAGCACGAATCTATACACTGTCTACACGTAAATGAACTGCTGAATAAGGACTAGAGAACTCATGTCAAGATGTCAACGGATAACCGAAACGAATACTCAACCCCTCGTCCCTAGTGTAGACTCGCATGTTTGAACTACTAACCCTCGCCCCTAGTGTGGAATCGCAGGTGTGAACCATATACTACTAACTCTCGTCCCTAGTATGGACTCGCAGGGTAGCATCACCCTCGTCCCGCGTTTGTCTTTCGTACAGCTGACACTCAAATCTATAACATACTTTAATCCTAAATTTTAATTCATGCTGAGATGGTACAGTATTGATTATTAGTAGGAGTTACTATTCGGCATATGCATTTTGTGCACCCTTATGTGTAATATAATGTTCTATTTGATTTTAACCCATGTTAATGTATATACATTATATAATTAAATAGAGAATACAAGCATGAGTAAATGGTTAAATAAATGATGTATGAGGTGTAAGTATCCTATCTAATGTAAGCATGTATAAGTATGGCTTGTAATGAATATGTAGGTTCCATAGTATGTAATGTATGGTGCATATAGTGGTGGCCCATGCAGGTCTAGACTAGAAGTGTAGTGGTACTCGAACTAGAGTATCACTGCAGTCTGCTATGTCACCTCCATTCGGGGAGTATAAACTGTTAGTCTTATACTGTTAGATGCATTGAGACCTAGGACAGCGTTCTACCGTCGACACTGCGGCGTAGGCTGGGCGTTGTTACGTTCTCGTGCCCTAACTCTAGGGTACGGGTCGTGACACATCACCCTCGTCCCTAGTGTGGACTCGCAGGTGTGAACCATATACTACTAACCCTCGTCCTAGTGTGGACTCGCAGGTTAGCATCACCCTCGTCCCTAGTGTGGACTCGCAGGTGTGAACCATATACTACTAACTCTCGTCCCTAGTGTGGACTCGCAGGTTAGCATCGTCCTCGTCCCTAGTGAGGACTCGCAGGTGTGAACCATATACTACTAACCCTCGTCCCTAGTGTGGACTCGCAGGTTAGCATAAGACACGGATAACTACTAACCCTTGTCCCTAGTGTGGACTCGCAGGTTAGCTTCAAGGTTTCAAGACACGGAGGAAAAAGCAGTTCGGTTCACGACTCACGACACGACTCAAACAAGGCTCAATGGATACGTCTAATAAGATACAAGGCTAACTATGAACACAGTCTACATACAATGATACAAGTATATAAACAGGATATAAAAGATACATGGCAAAATATAAGAAAACTGGATAATAATAAAGAGACAGTGCATGTAAATAAAGCTGTGTAGAAAGGCAAGGTATACTTGCCTGTGGTCCTGAGCTGCTGGCACGGGCCAAGTGTTGAGTTAAAGTCCCGAGAACCTATTTTATGAATTAATAGAGTCAAAATACAATTGGAGAGTACAACATTGCTTAACTATTTGCTTATTAGCCTTCTAGGTTAATTCAGTTTTAAGGCAAGAATTGGTTTTCTTACTATGAAGCAAAATAAAGCCTTAGGCTTAATCTTTTCCCAGCCATCAGACCATGGTCAAATGATCAGATACCCTTACAACCTACTCTATTCCTTCTACCACACAACCCAAAGGATCATAATTGATACTCCTAGATATTTTAGTTGATACTAACAAGACACTAATACTATGCCTAGACACCACTCCTCTACTAGCCCTCTTAACATTAAACATTAGACATAGGCTCTTGACACTTTATATGTACTATGGCACACCACTTGGTATCATGCTCTGTGATTGGAAATTCCCTAGGACTCTACTAAGATAACCCTTATGATATGCCAGATGCTTGGGTGCCTGGATACAGAAGGTAGCAGTTGGAAGAGTACACATGTATGGGTAGTAGGGGTAAAGGTATCCCTGTTGATACATTAGATAGTACTTATTAGGAGGCCAACCTGAGTCCCACCTAAATACTCTCTTGCCAACAGTGCTTAACTGGGACATGGGTGCAAGGAGTCATTTTATAGGTTATTACCTAAGCTATCATTATTGCTACCAAGACTCTACTCTTATAAGCTGAACACCAACTCCAGTTGGTCCCAAAACTTAAGCTACATTACCACTTTAGGTTCCTGGGTGTATAAAACCTACCCAATTCAGGTCAGTACTGAATTCTGCATATCCAGACCTGAGCTCTCCTATATGCAGGATATGATAACATTGCAGGATATGGAGGGTTGATCTAACAAGTTTGATATGGAAGGATTGGTGGCAGATACATTGATATGTTTGCTTCCATTTGATGCTTGGGTACTATACTTAAAGCATACTCCTATCCTAAACTCTGAAATCCTCACCAATTGATAGGTTTTACAACCTAATGTATCAGTCCGTGACTGATACATCAGGGCACTCTGTCTATTTGTACTAGCAGGTGTCCTAATGTTTAACCTGTTGTTGGGGCTACCTGTATCACACAGGCTCGACTGATCACTAGTGTATAGGTGATCCTCTTATACTCTTCTCTAGTGCTGAGTTCTCCCCATATGTTAACCCTCAAAAAGTCCTTACACGTTATTCAACCTCTAAACAGTAGCCCGGATGGGCAAACCTGTACTGCTGATCCTTTACTAAGGTTGATACATCCTATCAAAGACTGATGTACTCAGGTTTCAACCAAAGGGCTGAACAAGGGTTCAAGAAGGTTGAACCCCTTACAAGGACTTGTACCAATACTTGACTGATACACAATTCCTCCAGGACTGAACTTTATGTTCAATGGTTTGAACTACCCTGGTGATTGCAGGACTGAACAGGAATATAGGGCTAAAACCAAAGGGTCAAGACTGGTCATTCCCAAGAGGACTGAAAGTT
>JANAVB010034218.1:12644473-12647946 GCA_029216955.1 Iris pallida
CTGGGGCTCAGCTTACCTCTTCGTCCGAACCGGATCGTCCCTCTAGTAGGTGATATCTTCACTAGCACCATATCACCGTCTGCGAACTCCATCGGTCTGCGACTAGCATTAGCCCAGTGTTTCTGCCTGTCCTGAGCTACTCTGAGCCTGTCTCTGATCATCCCAAATTTCTCTGCTGCATCCGTGATCATCTCTGGCCCAAGCATAACTCTGTCTCCGACATCGTCCCAAAAGAGCGGCGTACGGCATCGTCGTCCATATAGCGCCTCGAAAGGAGACATACCGATACTGGCTTGGTAGCTGTTGTTGTATAAAAACTCTACCAAGTGCAGATGGCTCTCCCATGATCCCCCAAAGTCCAGCACGCAGGTCCTCAGCATATCCTCCAGTGTCTGTATCGTCCTCTCGGACTGCCCATCTGTCTGCGAGTGGTACGCCGTACTGAACTTGAGCCTATTGCCCAACTCCTCCTGCAAGCTCCTCTAGTAGTAGGATGTGAATCTGCTGTCTCTGTCCGACATGATGCTCACTAGCACTTCGTATAGGCAAACTATCAGCTGCATGTATAGCTCCGCCAACTTCTCGGTGGAAAGCCCCACCTTGAAGGGTATGAAGTGCGCACACTTCGTCAGCCTGTCCACGATGACCCAAATGGCATCCTTCCCTCCTTGGAAACGAGGAAGTCCTGAGACGAAGTCCATCGTAATATGTTCCCACTTCCACTCGGGAATGGGTAACGGCTGTAACAAACCAGCTGGCCTCTGGCGCTCCGTCTTGACCTGCTGGCAAACTAGGCATCTCGAGATGAAACGTGATACATCCCTCTTCATTCCGTGCCACCAAAGATGTTCCCGTAAGTCACGGTACATCTTGTTAGCACCAGGGTGAATAGAATATCTTGATCGGTGCGCCTCCTGCAAGACAGCCTCTACCAGCTCTCCCTTTGGCACGCACAATCAGCTGCCATGCCTCAAGGATCCATCCTCTGCTATAGTGAATTCATCCAGCAATCCAGCTAAAGCCTGGGCTCGAAGTCTGCGAAGGCTCTCATCTGTAGGCTGTGCCTTCATGATCTGCTCTATCAAACTTGACTGAATGTCAAGCACCATCATCTGTATCACTGATCCTGGCCGAACTAGCTCGATACCGAGGTTCTCCAGATCTTCCCGCAAATGCCGATCTATCATCAGATACCATGCCATCGGATGCCTGCTCAGCGCATCTGCCACCACATTTGCCTTCCCGAGGTGATACTGTAAATCGATGTCGAAGTCTTTCATCAACTCCAACCATCGTCTTTGCCTCATGTTCAGCTCTTTCTGCATGAACACATACTTCAAGCTGTTGCGGTCAGTAAAATTTTCACATGCTCTCCGTATAAGTATTGTTTCCATAACTTGAGTGCAAAGATAACCGCAGCTAACTCTAGGTCATAGGTAGGATAATTCCGCTCATGAGTCCACAATTGTCTAGATGCATAAGCAATCACTTTCCCATGCTGCTGTAGGATACATCCTAGCCCCTTCTCTGAAGCATCTCTGTATATGGTGAAATCTCCAGAACCTGAAGGTAATGTCAGAACTGGAGCGGTCGTCAGCCTCCTCTTCATCTCCTCAAACGCTGCCTGGCAGTCCTCTGACCAAATATACTCTGCGTCCTTTCGTGTCAGCTTCGTCATGGGTTCAGCTATCCTAGCAAAGTCCTGGACGAACTTCTATAATAGCCTGCTAAACCCAGAAAGCTCCTGATCTCTGAAACTGACGTCGGAGCCTTCCATGTCTCAACTGCAGCAATCTTCCTGGGATCCACCGAGATTCCATCTCCAGTAACTACATGGCCGAGAAACTCCACTCGGTCTAAAAAGAACTCGCACTTCGGCAATTTGGCAAACAATCTCTCCTGCCTCAGAATCCCCAAAACTATCCGCAAGTACTCTGCATGCTCCTCCGGCGTCTTCGAGTATATCAGGATGTCTTCGATAAATACTACGACGAACTTATCCAGATACTGGTAGAATGTCTTATTCATCAAATTCATAAAGACAGCTGGCGCATTTGTGAGACCAAATGGCATCACCAGAAACTTGTACTGCCCCTACTTCGTGTTGAACGCCATCTTCTGGATGTCTGCTGCCCTGACCTTCACCTGGTGGTACCCGAATCTCAAGTCTATCCTGGAAAACACCTTCGCCCCACTCAACTGGTCGAACAAATCATCTATCCTGGGCAGAGGATATTTGTTCTTGATGGTGATGGCATTCAAGGCCCGGTAGTCAATACACAATCGGACTGTACCATCCTTCTTAGGCACAAAGAGCACTGGCGCTCCCCATGGAGAAGTACTAGATCGAATGAAACCCTTTTTCAGTAGGTCATCAATCTGCTCTTTCATCTCTACGGCCTCCTTGGGATTCACTCTATAGCAAGCCCGGGATACTGGTGATGAACCCGACACTAAATCTATAGTGAACTCCATATCTTTGTCAGGCGGAAGTCCTGGAAGATCCTCTGAGAATACATCCATAAACTCCCTAATGATAGGGTGTGGCGGTGCTACGTCCCTAACTGTCGTACAACAGTTCGGCTCGAGGCTGATCTCCGGCCCTGTCCTCCTGACACTGAATGGTGCTGTGCCTGGGGGACTGAACAAAATACTACCCTCATGACAATCTATAGATGCATGGGCATAGCTAAGCCAGTCCATCCCCAATATGATATCATAACCGGGGAGTGGCATCACAAAGAATCGTCCCCTGAACTCTCTTCCGCTACAAAAATAGAACAACTATAGATAGCTCTAATAGGCACTGGTCCTCCTCCCGTCATCACTCTACTAATCTCCGCAGTAGGTGTAGCTACTAGAAGGTGTTTATGCATAAACTCTAATGATAGGAAACTATGAGATGTACCAGAATCAAACAAGCATAGAGCTAGAAAAGTATGCAAATAAATATGACCTGTGATGACGTCAGCTAAGTAATCTGGCTCCGAAACCTGCTCCTCCTCCGGCTCAAGGGCTAGGCTATAAACCTTGTCCTGAGGTCCCTTTCTGTTGCTGCAGATGATGCCCAAACCTCTGCTGCTGAGTCGGAAGCGGCCCTCTAGGTCCCGTGGCTACTGGGCAGCTCCGAAGCTGATGGGTGGCAGACCCACAAGCCAAATACTGACCCAACCTCTTCCTGCAGATGGTAGCGTCGTGGCCTGCCCTCTTGCAGAATACACAAAAACCTTCCTTCGGCTACTGTCGGGGTCCCGGGGCTCTAACTGGCAGGGTCGGGTGATGTGATATAGGGGGACGGTAAGTCTGCTGGTGCGGCGTCGGTGCTTTTTGTTGGAAAGCCTAACGCTTGGACGGTCCCTCGAGGTGTACAGAAGCCGGCCTCTTGCATGATAGAAGACGCTCCTCGATGCTCCGGGCCAACTCTAGGCTCTGGTAATAGTCAGTCGTACCGTTCGCCACTATAAGAATGCCGA
>JANAVB010034218.1:12649378-12750214 GCA_029216955.1 Iris pallida
ATATATATATATATTATATATATATATATATATAATTATATATATATATGTTAATTTTGGGTTCCTAAATACAAAGGAGACTCCGCCAAAAATTTTAGAAAAATTTAGAAGATAGACAAATTTCTGACTTTCGAAAATTTTCTTATCTAGGAAGTATTGGGCAGAGAACAACTGAATATCCCTAGATATCCCGTAACATAATAACAAAAGCTGATCAGTATTTCGGAAATCTCGTGAATCAGTACATCTATTTTCAAATAGAGGGTATTAGCCCAAGGGAGGCTCGAAAATCTCGGAAATCAGTGCATCTATTTTGACAGTAACATTAAATAGATGGTTTTAGCCCAAATGGAGGCTCGGAATTCACAGCCTGATCCCAGGTCAACGGGATTGTTTACGAAAAATATTTAGAGGATTATTCAGAGTATTGTTCTTAAAACTGCATTGCATTAAATTCTATTTTTACTCCAGAAGCAACTCTGCCTATTATAGGTAGGCAGCTTTCATGTTTGCTCAAGGGAAGCAAATCCTACTAAAAGCTCAAGGGAAGCTCGAAAATCTTACTATTCATGGAGTAGGACGATGGTTATATTCCTAGATTTACTAAAGCAAATATATATATATATATATATATATATATATATATATATATAATATATATATATATTTTTATATATATATATATATATATATATATATATATATATATATATATAGTAGTGCAAGTTGGCATATCCCTGTCTTTTCTCAAAAGAAAACTACATATTTCATTATTTTGCTTAACTTTCACCGTTCTTGGCCGAGGACTTGCTTGTCGTTTTCTAAACGACCTAGTATTTGTTCACTAGGTGAAGAAGAAGAAGATGCCTCCGCTGAAGTATCGTCGCACTACAACAAGGAGTAAATTGTCCAGATTACCTACAGTTAACCAGTACTATCGTAGTTATCTTGTAAATTACTTTTGTAATAAACTTGTAAAAGCATTGTTGGAAAAGTTCCTTGTATAATAGCTACACTATATTTAATACCATGTAAACTCCTTGTATTTTCCATTTTGCTGATGACTACGGGCGACAATCGCGATTTTGGCACGTAGCCTAGGGATGTGTTTATGACGTCACCATTCCATCCGGGAAGCGGGACGTGACACGTCTTTTAAGTGGTGGCCCATGCAGGTAAGCAAGAACGAAAAATCCAGGATAGAACATAGGTTCGGATAGAACGTAGGTTCTAGAATTATAAGGAGCACCTCGAGTCCAAATCACACCCTAGGAATCCCTGAGAAGGAAGTGTCAATAGTTAGTAGATGCTTACCTCTTTTCTAACCAATTATTTAATCTTAGTAAAGGGATACTAACCCAAGGAATTCTTGGTGTAGATCATGCCCGATTCGCACCTTTTGCAAGACTAGGTAATGACAGCCACAGCCTGGACGAATATTATGCGTTTGAAAAGAAGATGTGGCGAGTGGCACCAAAAGGGATGATAGAGGCCTATGGGGTACATTACGAGCTGGAATATCCGGTGGTAACGGATATAGTGGATGAAAAGTATATTATAATACGGTGCATTACTATGTCCTGATCAAGGCAGAACCTCTGAAGGTCCAGAAACCGATCGCAACGGTACTCTGGAGGAATGTGTAAAGATAGAAGTGTAAAATAAGTATTAGATCCCCAATATGTAAGTAAAGTATGAATGTATGTAGTAGGGATATAATGTATGAATGTATGTAGTAGGAGCATATTGTGCTGCCAATAAATAAAATATGCTTTTCCTATATTCTTGTATTCCTTGTAAGTACTTCTTACTTGAGGATATTATGAATGTAGGTATGGACCTGTTTATGCCGAGTTTGTAATAGGATGGGAGTGATTACACTCTGTACTTATACCAACGCTATACAAGAATAATGTGGAACGCACCCGATTGGTACGACGTTTATGTCTACCAAGTGTTTAATGTAATCATGCATATTATCAGGGACATCGAGGACGGAGCTAAAGTATATTTTGAAAATAACAACCTACTGTCTGCATATCCAAGATCCAAACCGTATTTACATCGGACTACATGGCTATGAGGGTGTCACGACCCGCACTCGCTTTTCGGATACGAGACGTGTCCAAGCCAGCCTACGCCGCAGAGTCGGCGGTAGAACGCTATCAAGCCCGCAAGAAATAAATGCTCAAAACACAAAATATAATATTTGCTGCTCATTCACAATTCTAAATTTATTACAAAATTTACATGATTTTAATTAATAAAATTGATACAATTGCTTTCTATTTCTAGGTTGTCTTCAGCATACCCAAGTCTTCCCAATGCTAAGAGTGATCGCGGCTAAACCTGTAAAATGTTGGTTTCCAGTCAGGAATGGAACAAGTACATAAACCGACGGCAATACAAAATACAATAGAATTAACAAGACATGAAAATAGCATATGGAATATGAAAGCTAGTAAGAAAACTGATGACGTAGCACGATAGAGAAGTAAACAAGGAAAAACTAATAAAAGACATCTATCTAGGTGGTGTAAAATATCCTTTTCGATATGTGAACGGCTAGGGGGTAAATCTGGCTCACTGCACGTGTCGTGTGCAGCTGCTATCATGCAATAATAGACATTTGGAGATATTTCTGGGTAGTTCACATGTGTACTAAGATATTTCCCTTCCCGACTACTCCGTGTGACGAGCGTGTCAACAAGCAGCAAGATATATGTATAGACATGAAATGAAAAGACTACTATGAATCAGAAAGCAATCAGAAAGTGCACTTGCCTGAGGTCCTTAGCTGGAGAAACCAATAACACTATACCACTAAAAGAGCCACAATCAACCAACACATGCAGAAGTCTCCGGATGCTGAAATAAATATTACCAACGTTCTCAGAATAGTTAAATTAGCTAGGATTGCCTGTCCTTAAGTCCAATTCTGGAAACAGGGGCAAAACGATAATTTTGGGCAAAAATGATGTCCGCCGTTGGACCCGCTTTGCACTGAAAAGCGTGCTAGAGTCAACGGTCTCTAAAGTCGTCAAACTACATGTCTACGGAACCAGTTTTCCGATACGAACCCAACCGTATGTCCAAAGTTGGATTTCGGCGGGCCGTACACAAAATCGCCGTTGAGTGGGACCGTAGGGGCCCGCAAAACGACAATTTTATCAACTGTCTCAGAATCGGACCAAACTTGGCATACAGGACCAGAAAAATGATACGGTCCTGTTGGCACAAGTTTCGTCTCGATCTGACGAGCGTGTACAAAGTAATTGGAGAATTTGCAAAGTGCACGATACGGTAAATTTCGACGGATACGCATCAAATTTGTCGCGCACGACGACCAATTTGAATTCTGCCAAAGCCCACACGACCACGAAGCCGTTACGCAGCTTTTGATGCTTTCGGTTCGCGACCACGTCGTCCAGATTGGCGTGACGCACGTCGTGTGGAGCGATTTTCTAAGTTTTGAAAACAAGTTTTTCATGATTTTCAACTTGGTTTCAAACAGAGTTTAATCCACTAGAAAATAAACTAAAAGTGGGGTCTCAATCTCGTTATGTTGTCTACAAGCCTGTTCAATTAGATTTTTGAGAACCCTAACATGTTGTTCGAAATCTGGCTTCCTATATAGAGGATTGGACTGTTTTCCCGTTTCGAATTCTGAATAGTTTTTCGGGTTTTCTCCATCGAATCCTGGGATAGATGGATCGACCAACCAAAAACCAATTAGGGGAAACCTAGAGGGGGTCATATAGGCTTTCCGTAGCACTTTTTGGTTCATAGAACAAAAGAGTATCGAGAGCGGGATTGTACCTCAAAGTCCGTCGTCGCAACTTGCTATTACAGCTGCTGCGCGGCCTTCTTGTGCACGCGTGGACGACTCCGGCCGGCTTCCAGTGACCCGCGCGGTCGCGCACGGTGGTCCTGGGCGGCGCACGCACGTGGGGGTGGTGGCGGCGAGTTGGGCTAGGGTTTTGTTTAGTCGCGGCTTCGGTTTCTTTCTCTCTGTCGCGCGTATAAAACATACTGGTTGTTTAAATAGGCACTGGGTGTTTAGGCTGAGCTTTGGCTCGGGCCTGGGGTTGTGTTATGGACTGAAGGGGGTCGGGCTGGTGGGCCTTTGGGCCCGAGGTTGTAAATAACCTTTTCTTTTTTCCTTTTTCTTAATTATATAGTATATGTACCTATATATATATACGTATACATGTATATAAATTCCTATATATACACATATATCTATATATATCCACACACATAATACAAATATACTATATACGCGACATATCTTTATATATACATATAATATATATAAATTCATGTATATATACATATATCTAATATTTTATATATACATACAAATATACATATATAATATACATTTATATATTCATACTCACATTTAATATATATCTATATTTATACACCACCATATACATATATACCTCATTATATTTATATACTAATGAATACTCAATTAAATAGCAATAATATATTTATTTAATCGCCACAAATTAATAAAATAATAATTAAATAATTAATGAATCTATACTGTTCACCTTTATCCAGGTCCAGAATATTGTATAAATATTGTAAATCAATATTTAATAATAAAAGTATAATTTTTTGTATAAATATTCAAATAGTTAAAAATGCACATCAATACCTAAAATAATTTAGTAAATATTGTACACACATAAAATACACCTATATAGTCGTCCTTGGTCTCACTACATACCTACAAAGGCTTGGATTCAGTTTGGCCCAGTTCGGGCTAAGTTGGTACAATCGGGTCATCTAAAATCAATATATTAATTAATAAATAAATAGTTCATCGGTGGGGGTTAAGTCGCAACTTGGCCTGGTTTTCCTAGTTAGGATGTCCCTATGGCTAGGTCTTCCCGGGCATGGCTAGTACACTGGTCAAGGCACACTGCTACCTCTTCCGTGCCACAATTCCTTGTCGTTTAGTACTTCAAAACTCAACCATGGCTAAAATTATCTACCGTAATAATTAACTAAAGAATTATTTATAAACAAATTTAAAATCACCATTTAAATCAAATAAATAAAATAATAAAAAATATTTTTAAAATTTTCGGGAAGGGGAGCTACAAATCTACCCACCTTAAAATAATTTTGTCCTCGAAATTCTAACTCGTAACTATTCTCAAAAATTAAAGTCTACTACTACCTTAATCTCCTCAAATTTAATTTCTCAAAATATTTATATCCTCCTCCTGATCATTTTGTAACTCCGTAACTCCGAGGACTTCTACCCACCTTAGAGGCTAGGATATGGTGGCAAGGCTCCTGTTACAGGGCGGGCCGATGGTAGCTACACTTGCATATACAACTATCATAGCCATGAGAATACTCTGTATCTATCTATCAATTACGAGTTTTCGTCTTTCCAATCAGCGAAAGACAAAAACAATAAAGAGTTCAAGAGATGTCGTTGAATACAATTACATGATTCAAAGTCGAATATATAATTCAAGAGGAATTGTCAAGCAATCGCGGATGAGATCCTGGATATCTATATCTCAATCCCCGTGGGTTAATTAAATGGAAAGCGAACCAAATGCATCATGGTTGATCAGACCGTGATACAATGATTCTGATTAGACAATATGTTAGCGGGCGTCCCCAATAAACATGTCTCGAATCAAGCTCGTTAAAAGAGTAAGCTTGCAAAAACTAGGCTGTAATAGCAGCATTGGTCGAGATAGTCAAAATATAAGTAGGCGAGATTTTTGGAAAGGAGGCACAAGTAATTCGAGTTTTGAGAGAATCCAATTCTTACATGGTGTTCTTGCTTATACAGTCTTCCTACAATCTTACTATCCCTAAAGTCTTGGTCAACTACAACATAGTTTTAGCAATGTTCTATAACCTATAATCCTCAAAATGGTTTCATTTCTTTGGGTTGTGCCTCGCCAGTGCGCTGCGGCTGCAGTAAACCCACATTCTCCACTCTCAAATAATTGACGACAGTGCGCTGCTGTCTAAACTTTATGGGTTAGCTAATATTTCTCTAACTATAACCATAAAAATCTATGAGCTTCTAGAGATTCAAACAAGTTGACTAAAATAGAGCGTAGGTATTTGTCCTATCAGTCACTATATTTAAAATAACAGACTTATCATGGAGAAAATAATTAAAGACGAAAGAAATACAAACATTCTAGTATCTATTTCATATGTATTTCACAGGTTGAGGGAATTCTCGAATCAATCTACCTCGAGATTCGTACGCAAATAATAGAATTAGAAGATTTAAACTAATTCACTACGGTAACATAGTATTTAAAACAGGCAATTCTAACTTATGATATAAGATCTATATCTAATGCAGCAAAAGAATATTAAACAGTTCATTAAAATTAATGCCTTAATTCTAAGTAAGCCTAACTAATCAAGCATATAGTATATCCGCATTGTGTCACATTGTCATATCAAAAAGAGATAGTGTGTCTATAAAGATCGGCAAGCAATCTAAATTCAAAAAATAGCATGGCCTATCTAACAACCTTAACTACCCAATTAGTCAAATAATTAAGGGACCCTTATCCTAGTCATTCTCCTAAATTATTTTAATCCTAATTGTGAATGAGCATTTCATGTTCGCAGGCTCGCAGTAGTACGACAAATATGGTACCACCACGAGTTCGCACAATTTGCAAAAACCGACCTACATGGGCTACCACAAAAACTTGTCACGACCCGCACCCGCTTTTCGGATACGAGACGTGTCCAAGCCAGCCTACGCCGCAGAGTCGGCGGTAGAACGCTGTCAAGCCCGCAAGAAATAAATGCTCAAAATAGCAAAAATATAATATTTGCTGCTCATTCACAATTCTAAATTTATTACAAAATTTACATGATTTATAATTAATAAAATTGATACAATTGCTTTCTATTTCTAGGTTGTCTTCAGCATACCCAAGTCTTTCCAATGCTAAGAGTGATCGCGGCTAAACCTGTAAAATATTGGTTTTTAGTCAGGAATGGAATAAGTACACAAACCGACGGCAATGTAAAACATAATAGAATTAACAAGACATAAAAATAGCATATGGAATATGAAAGCTAGTAAGAAAACTGATAACGTAGCACGATGGAGAAGTAAACAAGAAAAACTAATAAAAGACATCTATCTAGGTGGTGTGAAATATCCTTTTCGACATGTGAACGGCTAGGGGGTAAATTCGGCTCACTGCACGTGTCGTGCAGCTGCTATCATGCAATAATAGACATTTTGGGGATATTTCTGGGTAGTTCACATGTGTACTAAGATATTTCCCCTCTCGACTACTCCGTGTGACGAGCGTGTCAACAAGCAGCAAGATATATGTATAGACATGAAATGAAAAGACTACTATGAATCGGAAAGCAATCAGAAAGTGCACTTGCCTGAGGTCCTTAGCTGGAGAAACCAATAACACTATACCACTCAAAGAGCCACAATCAACCAACACATGCAGAAGTCTCCGGATGCTGAAATAAATATTACCAACGTTCTCAAAATAGTCAAATTAGCTAGGATTGCCTGTCCTTAAGTCCAATTTGGACAAAGGGGCAAAACGTTAATTTTGGGCAAAAATAATGTCCGTCGTTGGACCCGCTTTGCACCGAAAAGCGTGCCAGAGTCAACGGTCTCTAAAGTTATTAAACTAAATGTCTACGGATCCAGTTTTCCGATACGAACTCAACCGTATGTCCAAAGTTGGATTTCGGCGGGCCGTGCACAAAATCGCCCGTTGAGTGGGACCGTAGGGCCCGCAAAACGACGATTTTATCAACTGTCTCAGAATCGGACCAACTTGGCATACTGGACCAGAAAAACGATACGGTCCTGTTGGCACAAGTTTTGTCTCGATCTGACGAGCGTGCACAAAGTAATTAGAGAATTTGCAAAGTACACGATACGGTGAATTTCGACGGATACGCATCAAATTCGTCGCGCACACGCGACCAATTTGAATTCTGCCAAATCCCACACGACCACGAAGCCGTTATGCAGCTTTCTATACTTTCAGTTCGCGACCACGTCGTCCAGATTGGCGTGATGCACGTCGTGTGGAGCAATTTTCTAAGTTTTGAAAACATGTTTTCATGATTTTCATATTGGTTTCAAACAGAGTTTAATCTACTAGAAAATAAACTAAAAGTAGGGTCTCAATCTCGGTTATGTTGTCTACAAGCCTGTTCAATTAGATTTTTGAGAACCCTAACATGTTGTTCGTGTAACTCCCCTTCCCGTTTAATTTGAAATATTTTATTAGTATTTATTTTATTTAAATGGTATTTTAATGGCAGCACGATTATTGGTGGGCCAACTACATAGGAGTGCAGTGTGCCACTCAAAACTCTACAATAGTCGAATATTGTATTTTATTATTATTGTTATTTATTACTATTATTATTATTACGATTAGTATCATTTTATTAAATTGTACTGTTATTAATATATTGTTCTTAAGTTATAGCGTTAATATTCATCTATTTTCGATAATTCATTATCAAATGAAATATATATATATATATATATATATATATATATATATATATATATATATATATTTTTTTAATATATATATATATATATATAATAAACTTGCTTCTCCATATATAGGTAATAGGAATACTGGTAATTATATTTATTCGAATTACTTTAGGTTTTGTGATTTTAGAGATATATAAATATATATATATGGTATATATATTTTTCGTGTAATAGATAATTATGTGTATATAGAAAGGTATATAAATATATGTATAATATGTGAGTATTCGTATATATATATACGTTTTGTGTATAATATGTATTATCTATTGTAGAAAACCCGAGCCAGCCCTGCCTTAAGCTAACCGAGAGCCCGCATGCAAACAAATTTCAACCAGGCGTGAGCTCCTCACCCCGGGCTTAGGGAGCAGACCCGAACCCTGCTATTAACACAGCCAACCCGAGCAGGAAGTTCGATCCCCCAGCCCACAGTGGCAAACGCAACAATAGCGGTGAGCTATTAAAGCCAACAGAGCTTCAAATAAGCATGGCCACCCACGCATTGGCCCACAGCCCCCAACTGTGGCAGAAACCGAGTTCACCCGATCGAATACTCATAGAATATATATGCAGACGAGAAACCGAAAACTCGTCAAAAACTAAAACCCTAACACCTATCACGAGCACCACCACCGGCCTGGCGCACCCCCACAGAGCGCGCGCCACCCTGGGCGCCGCCGCGCGCGGCCAAGGGGCTGCCAGGAAGCCTCGCGCGCACGGGACAACCGAAACAGAGCAGCAGTGGCGAGTTATCGCCCAATGTTTGAGGTATGATTTCTCTCTATGTATTTCACAAATCTCCGATCCGTAAATTGCTACAGAGAGCCTATTAGACCCTCTTCCAACCCCTTCAGGTGGATTTTATTCTAGGACAGTACAAACCCTAGAAAATCGACGCGAAGTCGGGAAATTTCCCGTTCAAAAACAGAACAGAGAACCGACCAACATCCTATATTGTAAAGTCGATTCTGGTCAAACCAATGGCCAACTTAGAAATCTAATTGAAGACAATCCTAGACAACATATAGGGCTTTGATTCCCTTTTTGTAGAATCATTTCGTCGACTCTGCGTCGAGAAATCAAATCCCGAAGTTTGCCGAAAACCTGTTTTAAAAATTGGAAAATCGCTCCACACGACGTGCGTCACGCCAATCGGGACGACGTGGTCGCGAACCGAAAGCATCGAAAGCTGCGTATCGGCTTCGTGGTCGTGTGGGCTTTGACGGAATTCAAATTGGTCGTGTGTGCGCGACGAATTCGACGCGTATCCGTCGAATCGCCCCGTATCCGTCCAATGCAAATTCAGTCATAACTTTGTGCACGCTCGTCAGATCGAGACGAAACTTGTGCCAACAGGACCGTATCATTTTTCTGGTCCAGCATGCCAAGTTTGGCCCAATTCTGAGACAGTTGAAATCGACGTCGTTTTGTGGGCCCCACGGTCCCACTCAACGGGCGATTTTGTGCACGGCCCTCCGGAATCCAACTCTGGACATACGGTTGGGTTCGTATCGAAAAACTGGATCCGTAGACATATAGTTTGACGACTTTAGAGACCATTGACTTTGGCACGCTTTTCGGTGCAAAGCGGGTCCAACGGCGGACATCGTTTTTGCCCGAAATTACCGTTTTGCCCCTGTGTCCAGAATTGGACTTAAGGACAGGCAATCCTAGCTAAATTGACTATTCTGAGATCATTGGTATTGTCTATTTCAGCATCCGGGGACTGTTGTACGGGTTTTGACTATTGTGGCATATTGAGTGATTTGGATCATCGGTTTCACCAGCACAGGACCACAGGCGAGTACAGTTTATTGTCTGCATTTCGATATTGATTTTCACTATATTTCATTGGTTATGTCATTGGTTATGTGATTATTTTCTATTAAAAATTGTTGAGTCGGGAATGGGAAGTACCAACGATGTGTGATCTGACCTTAGACAGTGTCAGTGTAGACAGTGATTCATTACTTCCTGTAGACAGTAGACAGTGATTTATTTATTGCAAAGTAGACAGTGTAGACATGATTATTACTGCATTTAAATTGTGTAGATCGTGATTACTATTTTGTAGACAGTGTTTCTTTATTACAATATTTTCTGTAGACAGTGTAACTTAGACAGTGTAGACAGTGTAACTTAGACAGTGTAGACAGTAACTTAGACAGTGTAGACAGTGTAACATTAGACAGTGTAGACAGTGTCGCATAATTGTCCCGAGACCGATCACATATCAAAGGTACTTCTAGCAGTTGGAGAAAGTGTTTGTGTCTATTTATTTACTATTAGTTTTCTGTATTTTCTGTTTATTTTCAAAACTCATAATTGATGTCTAACCTTTGTTTATAGTCACCTTCTTTATTTGAAATTGCATTCAGTGGATTGTGCTCGTTCCATTCCTGACTGGAAACCAACATTTTCAGGTTAGCCGAGGATCACTTAGTTTGGGGAGTGATGGTATACTTGCAGACGGGAAGCCTAGAGATTAGCTAGCTAGTAGAGTTGTAGCCATTCAAATATTTGTACAAGTTTATATTTTTCAGCAAATGTAAAACTTGTGATCTTTGTAAATTAAATTAATTATGTGAATGAGCATTGTTTGTGATTTTGACCTTCATGGCCGTGACAGCGTTCTACCGCCGACACTGCGGCGTAGGCTGGCTTGGACACGCCTCGTATCCGTTTAAATAAAAAAAAAAAAACGGGTGCGGGTCGTGACAAGTTTTTGTGGTGGCCCATGCAGGTCTGTGCAAATCATGCGAACTCGTGATAGTACTTAAGTTAGTTGTACTATTGCGAGCCTGCGACTAGAACATGCTCATTCACAAACGAGAATTAATTTAATTTGAGAGAATGACTAGGACTAGGAGTCCCTTATACAAATTGACCGATGGGTAGTCTAGGCCATGCAATTTAGATGAGGAGTTATTAATGTTGATAGTCTGTCAGATCCCCATAGGTACACTATTACCTCTTGGTATGGCGATATGATCCAATGTGGATAGATTATTCACTTGGTGAGGCAGAGCTTCATAGAATTAATGATCTAACCTTGATAGATTATTCAATTCCTTCTCCTTGCCTCTTAGATATCATCCTCACCTTTTAGACCAAATCGCCTATTTTAGTTCCTATTTTGCCTAAGAATTATATTTTATATATATAATTTCTGATTATGTTACCCATATGTGAACCTCGAGTTAGTTTCGATTCAAGTTTTTCCTCAAGCGCTTGAGTACACATGGAAAGGATAGGATGTTTGTATTTCTTATTTTCCCAGATATTTCCTCCTGTACAATCTTTTATCTTAAGGGTTGTGACTGATAGGATAGATGCTTACGCTTTATTCCATAGGCAACTTGTTTGAATATCTAGAAGCTCATGGATTTTTCTAGATATAGTTAAATATTAGCTAACTCATAATGGCAGGACAGCAGCGCACTGTCGCCATTTAATTGAATTATGGAGGCTAGGGATTCACTGCAGCCAGCAGCGCACTGGCGAGACACGACCCCTAGAGTTGAAAGTAGGTTATGAAAAATATAGGTTATAGAATGTTACTAAAATTATGGCTAGTGGTCCTCTTTGATCGTAGTTACCCTTGTGACAGGTAGAGTATCTGATAGGATATCACCTCTGAGTCACGGAACCAAGGGTTTACCATCGTACGAGTATACGGGCAAGGCGTAATCCTCGGTGAAATGACTTCAATCGTGATTACAGGTTTAGGATACTATGGAGGGTAGGACAATGCCATGTATGTCCCATAAAGATCCAAAGCCAATATTAGTGGAAGTTCTGTAAGTTGAGTAACATGTCTCCCAACCTAGCATTATGTGGTCCTTGTGATCTATTGACGAGGTAATTGACCGACACTAATAAGTTACCAAGAATATAGAATCCAGAGTTCCATAACCTATTAGTTGACCAAGACCTTATGGACAGGAAGATTTTAGATAGATTGTATAAGCAAGGACACCAGGTAAGTTTTGATTCTCTCTAAACTCGAACTACTTGTGCCTCTTTTCAAAAATCTCGCGTACTTGTATATTGACTATCTTGACCAACGCTGCTATTACAGCCTAGTTTTTGCAAGCTTACTCTTTTATCGAGCTTGATTCGAGGCATATGTTTAGTGGGGACGCCTGCTAACATATTGTCTAATCAGAATCAGTGTATTATGGTCTGATCAACCATGATGCATTTGGTTCGCTCTTTGTTTAATTTCACTACGTGGATGGAGATATATAGGTATCTAGGATCTCATCCGCGACTGCTTTGACAATTCTCTTGAATTATACGTTCGCCCTTGAATCACGAAATTGTATTCAGTAACATCTCCCTTGAATTCCTTATTGTTTTTGTCTTTCACCGATTTGGAAGGACGAAAGCTCATGATGGTAGAGAGATACAGAGTATTTCCTTGGCTATGATAATGATAGGCACAAGTGTAGCTACCATCGGCCAGTCATGTGATTGGGTTACTCGTTCTCCCATCAACCCAAACTACTCTTGAGACTTTCGAGCCATCTGAATTTGAGAATGATTAGGGTTTTACCCTTAGTCAGAACTCCAATCTAGGAGACTATCTATTCTCAAGAAACCAGACGTCGTGAGCCTCTAATCATTGCCGGAAGTTGCCTTAACTAGAAACTCTTGAGCCTTAACCCAACCCTTCCTCGACCAAAGCCCACAGTTAATGAGTGGACAAGGGAAAGGACAATCATTTATCGTAATTATGGTAGACACTCATCCCGAGATTGGTTTCCAACAAATATTACTCTAGTTATGTAAATTTTGTTATTAAGACCTAACTAGTGTTGGAACACCACAGTCACTAGCTTAGCCAATACCATAGCTTAAATACCCTGTCACACTATGACCTACCAGTTGTCAACAGCACTACATGATCACTACAACCCTTGTGACCATAATCTGGCAGGTTTGACATAAATAGAATTTCTTGACTCAATTGTTAGAAATCTTCTCTTATATTGTGCCTTGGAGTTGGTTACCCTATCGAAAACTCTCATATACTGTGGACGAGTAGGTCATTCTATTTTATCGACCATGTGTCATTGTACACACTCATTTTTCCATTTATTGAGGAGCGATCATTGACTCGACTTATATCTACCATATCCCGTTATGCCGTGCCTCATTCTTTATTAACAAGAGTCGAGGTACCGTATCCGAACTTTGGAATTCTTCTGACCTCACCATTCCTAAAACCATATCCTAGCCTCTAAGGTGGGTAGACTGTAAGCCTTCAAAAAAAAAAAAAAATTTGTAGCAGTAGGAGGAATTACCGAGTGATCAGAATAACTCCCATTAGGATGATAATTAGTGCCCCATGGACTCCCACTTTCTATTTAGATTATGTGTGTCCCAGCCGTGCCATTAATAATCGGAGCATGCGATCAGCTGTTATTTTCCAACAAATCTCATATGCAAGATCTAGACGAGTCCACCTTCATCTAGGTATGTCATGTCCCACTCAAACTCATCCCCTTGTACTCTATTTTTGGGGTACGACTTTCAGGTTAAAAGGACTAGTTATAACTTTTACCATAGTACCTACCTGGTATACTTCCGAATACCATTAGAGCCTCAAACCTCGACTCAAACCTTTCGACCCAATATATGGTTGTGATCTACTCGAAGCCCACTACGCACACGTCACTAGTGCGCCATTCAATTGTGTCTTCTCGTGCTTCTTAAACACAAAAGCCACGGAAGGCGCACCTTCAGGGCTTAGAGAACCTATTTAACCAATCCGACTGTCCAACTAGCTCAACCACTTGGAATGAAACCTATTCTAGGTTACCCTAAACTAGTAGAAGTAGTTTATCATTGGAATCTTGTCCAGTCAATATACCTTGAAGTCCAAGGTTCATTCAACTTATGACTGATGTCCAATTTGGGGAACCCATTAATACCCATTCATGCATACCACCATAGTTGGACTATAAAACCGAACATTCCAGAATAGGTCCCTATACCCCTTATGTTGTCTCCCCTTCTTAGAATGTGAAGTCATTCGTAACCCTTATTCCATCTACCTGGAAGTCGAGATACGATCTGGTGTTGCATTTTACCCTTGCTCGTGTGTTTAAATGATCACGAAAAAGGTCGTAATCTCGATTTCCCAAATTCCGTTCTATTTTAGGAACCTTATTTAGATTAAATTCGGGAACGGATTTTCCATAGTCCATGGGTTGCAAGCCCCTCTAAGAAGCGAAGGTTTTTTTGATTTGATTGAGTCAATGACTGGACTAGAATGGCCCAATCTAGCAAATAAGTTAATGGTTCATGATTTTCCTTCTAGCTGCATCTTTGGATACCCTCTAACCGTTCTTGAAACTTCATAATTGCTCTCAATTATTCTTTCTCATCTTCCTGTCCTTCCTATTACAGAGCGGCGAATGGGCATGCTCATTGGAATTTACCAATATTCTTAGATTCTTGTACAATTGTTGATTGTTAAGTGTTTGGGTTGCTTGATAGATAGTAAATGATTATAGATGACATATACAGTAGATATCTATGGGTAGGATTTTATTTAGCAATTAGTTGGAAGATTATAAAGTTTAGCGACATGAGAATTGAGGGAGTAGTATGACCAAAGGTGGGTAGAAGTCCTCGATGATTCGTAGTTACGAAATGGCTAGAAG
Organism: Iris pallida; assembly: GCA_029216955.1. NCBI lineage: Eukaryota > Viridiplantae > Streptophyta > Magnoliopsida > Asparagales > Iridaceae > Iris > Iris pallida. The sequence goes on from JANAVB010034218.1 coordinate 12,664,625, forward strand.
GATGATATAAACTATTTGAGAAATTTAAATCGAGGAGATTAAGTAAATAGTTGACTTTGATTTTAGGAATAATTACGAATTAGAATTTCGAGGACGAAATTATTTTTAAGGTGGGTAGATTTGTAACTCCCCTTCCCGTTTAATTTGAAATATTTTATTAGTATTTATTTTATTTAAATGGTATTTTAATGGCAGCACGATTATTGGTGGGCCAACTACATAGGAGTGCAGTGTGCCACTCAAAACTCTACAATAGTCGAATATTGTATTTTATTATTATTGTTATTTATTACTATTATTATTATTACGATTAGTATCATTTTATTAAATTGTACTGTTATTAATATATTGTTCTTAAGTTATAGCGTAATATTCATCTATTTTCGATAATTCATTATCAAATGAAATATATATATATATATATATATATATATATATATATATATATATATATATATATATATATATATATATATATATATATATAAACTTGCTTCTCCATATATAGGTAATAGGAATACTGGTAATTATATTATTATTTGAATTACTTTAGGTTTTGTGATTTTAGAGATATATAAATATAATATATATGGTATATATATATTTTCGTGTAATAGATAATTATGTGTATATAGAAAGGTATATAAATATATGTATAATATGTGAGTATTCGTATATATATATATACGTTTGTGTATAATATGTATTATCTATTGATAGAAAACCCGAGCCAGCCCTGCCTTAAGCTAACCGAGAGCCCGCATGCAAACAAATTTCAACCAGGCGTGAGCTCCTCACCCCGGGCTTAGGGAGCAGACTCGAACCCTGCTATTAACACAGCCAACCCGAGCAGGAAGTTCGATCCCCCAGCCCACAGTAGCAAACGCAACAATAGCGGTGAGCTATTAAAGCCAACAGAGCTTCAAATAAGCATGGCCACCCACGCATTGGCCCACAGCCCCCAACTGTGGCAGAAACCGAGTTCACCCGATCGAATACTCATAGAATATATATGCAGACGAGAAACCGAAAACTCGTCAAAAACTAAAACCCTAACACCTATCACGAGCACCACCACCGGCCTGGCGCACCCCCACAGAGCGCGCGCCACCCTGGGCGCCGCCGCGCGCGGCCAAGGGGCTGCCAGGAAGCCTCGCGCGCACGGGGACAACCGAAACAGAGCAGCAGTGGCGAGTTATCGCCCAATGTTTGAGGTATGATTTCTCTCTATGTATTTCACAAATCTCCGATCCGTAAATTGCTACAGAGAGCCTATTAGACCCTCTTCCAACCCCTTCAGGTGGATTTTATTCTAGGACAGTACAAACCCTAGAAAATCGACGCGAAGTCGGGAAATTTCCCGTTCAAAAACAGAACAGAGAACCGACCAACATCCTATATTGTAAAGTCGATTCTGGTCAAACCAATGGCCAACTTAGAAATCTAATTGAAGACAATCCTAGACAACATATAGGGCTTTGATTCCCTTTTTGTAGAATCAGATTTCGTCGACTCTGCGTCGAGAAATCAAATCCCGAAATTTGCCGAAAACCTGTTTTAAAAATTGGAAAATCGCTCCACACGACGTGCGTCACGCCAATCGGGACGACGTGGTCGCGAACCGAAAGCATCGAAAGCTGCGTATCGGCTTCGTGGTCGTGTGGGCTTTGACGGAATTCAAATTGGTCGCGTGTGCGCGACGAATTCGACGCGTATCCGTCGAAATCGCCCCGTATCCGTCCAATGCAAATTCAGTCATAACTTTGTGCACGCTCGTCAGATCGAGACGAAACTTGTGCCAACAGGACCGTATCGTTTTTCTGGTCCAGCATGCCAAGTTTGGCCCAATTCTGAGACAGTTGAAATCGACGTCGTTTTGTGGGCCCCACGGTCCCACTCAACGGGCGATTTTGTGCACGGCCCTCCGGAATCCAACTCTGGACATACGGTTGGGTTTGTATCGAAAAACTGGATCCGTAGACATGTAGTTTGATGACTTTAGAGACCATTGACTTTGGCACGCTTTTCGGTGCAAAGCGGGTCCAACGGCGGACATCGTTTTTGCCCGAAATTACCGTTTTGCCCCTGTGTCCAGAATTGGACTTAAGGACAGGCAATCCTAGCTAAATTGACTATTCTGAGATCATTGGTATTGTCTATTTCAGCATCCGGGGACTGTTGTACGGGTTTTGACTATTGTGGCATATTGAGTGATTTGGATCATCGGTTTCACCAGCACAGGACCACAGGCGAGTACAGTTTATTGTCTGCATTTCGATATTGATTTTCACTATATTTCATTGGTTATGTGATTGGTTATGTGATTATTTTCTATTAAAATTGTTGAGTCGGGAATGGGAAGTACCAACGATGTGTGATCTGACCTTAGACAGTGTAGACAGTGTAGACAGTGATTCATTACTTCCTGTAGACAGTGTAGACAGTGATTTATTTATTGCAAAGTAGACAGTGTAGACATGATTATTACTGCATTTAAATTGTGTAGATCGTGATTACTATTTTGTAGACAGTGTTTCTTTATTACAATATTTTTTGTAGACAGTGTTTCTTTATTACAATATTTTCTGTAGACAGTGTAACTTAGACAGTATAGATAGTGTAACTTAGACAGTGTAGACTGTGTAACTTAGACAGTGTAACATTAGACAGTGTAGACAGTGTCGCATAATTGTCCCGAGACCGATCACATATCAAAGGTACTTCTAGCAGTTGGAGAAAGTGTTTGTGTCTATTTATTTACTATTAGTTTTCTGTATTTTCTGTTTATTTCAAAACTCATAATTGATGTCTAACCTTTGTTTATAGTCACCTTCTTTATTTGAAATTGCATTCAGTGGATTGTGCTCGTTCCATTCCTGACTGGAAACCAACATTTTCAGGTTAGCCGAGGATCACTTAGTTTGGGGAGTGATGGTATACTTGCAGACGGGAAGCCTAGAGATTAGCTAGCTAGTAGAGTTGTAGCCATTCAAATATTTGTACAAGTTTATATTTTTCAGCAAATGTAAAACTTGTGATCTTTGTAAATTAAATTAATTATGTGAATGAGCATTGTTTGTGAATTTGACCTTCATGGCCGTGACAGCGTTCTACCGCCGACACTGCGGCGTAGGCTGGCTTGGACACGCCTCGTATCCGTTTAAATAAAAAAAAAAAAAAACGGGTGCGGGTCGTGACAATATATATATATATATATATATATATATATATATATATATATATATATATATATATATATATATATATATATATATTGCATATATATAAAATATATATATATATATATTTTATATATATGCAATATATATATATATATATATATATATATATATATATATATATATATATATATATATATATATATATATATATATATTGCATATATATAAATATATAGTATATATAATAATACATATATATACAAATACATGTATACATATATATATATATATATATATAAATATATATATAAATAATAAAACAAAAAGAAAAACAAAGGAAAAAGAAAAAGAAATAACAGCACAACAGAGGGGGCTCGACTCGGGCCATTGAGCCGAGTTCTCAGACTCGGTCGGGCTGGCCAGAGGGTCAGCCCGCTCGTTGTGTTAGAGTTAGGTTTCTGGTTTATTTTATTTAGGTTTTAGTATTAATTATATATATATATATAAAAATTAATAACATTCCTGTGTCCTGACAGTTAGGGACACAGGAGTCTAAGTGTCCGGGTCGATTACGACATGCACGACACAAGTATGCTGTGTCCAGTCCTACCCTCGTGCTCGCCAGGACACGGCGAACCACATACGTGGACTCGAGACACGAACGACACGAATATGACATTGCCACTTACGTGTCCAACTTTGGGGAGGATTTCGAAGGCCATGGACGGCGGAGGAGGCGATGGGACGGTGGCGCTCAGGCGGCGATCGACTCGCCTCGTCACGGCGAGCTTGTCGGCGGTGGTTGGGGGCGGTGAGCGTCGCTGTAGGGGCTGGACAAAGGGTCACCAGAGTTAGGGTTTAGGGCTTAGGGATTTGGTCGGAGAAGAAAGGTTGCGGTGGTTGTGGACGGTCGTGGTGGTGTTATTGGGTTAGGGTTAGGTCTGGGGAAGAAGGGGGTATTTATAGGTCGGTTTAAGGCGGTGGGTCGGCCGGGAAAGGCGGGGAAAATTGAGTCGGCGGTCGTCGTCGGCGTGGCAGTTGGCCAGCCGAGTCGTCGGGGGTAGGTAGAATAGGATTTAGCGTTTAGGTCCTCCTAGTTTAGGATTTTACAGATGGACCCCTATCAGTAGGTAAATGCAAATAGGAATTTGCATTCCGCAATTAAAACATTTGAGTAATTGTAAACTGATATCGTAACAATTTAATAAATTACATAACTATATTAAAACAATTCTAAAAATTACAAAATGATATTAAAATATTTTAATTAATTACAAAATGATATTTTTGTATTTAAAACTCATTTAAAAATCATTAAAAATTCTAGAAAAATTCCTAAAAATTATAATAAATTATTTTAAGGCTAAATATGACATTAATAATTAATTAACACTAATTAAATAAATTTTGAAAAACAGGGGCTCACAGTGTTCATGCCCCAATCCAGGTAGTAGGAAAGCAATGCCTATATGCACAGGGGTGGGTTGCAATGTACCCAGAGAAGTCAAGTCATGGTGTGTGTGACAAGATTTGGGGTTGACGTGTTACCCCTGTATACTGTGGTTACAGGGATGCACTCTAATGCTTCCTAATGTGTTGGCCTTTGCGTACTTACAATGTACAGTGAATGTGGTAGGGCTTTTGAGGTCTGACAGGGTGTCCTAGGGTCTAATGTATTCCACCCATCTCCTGTTCTGAAAATCTTCCTAGACTTTAAAACAAACACATAGCTTGCCAATAGAAAGGACTGCAGGTGAGGGCAGATGAGTACCTGTGTTTCGAAAATAGGTTTAGGATGATTCCTCAGACTCCCCTTTTGATGTTCTTATGGCAGGAAGGATTTGGATCTCTAGGGTTTTGAGGAATGGCAAGGTCGACTGCCTCGCCCCTTATATCGAATTTTGGATGGAATCGAATCCTTCGCAGGGATTGAGAGGATTTCCTCCTAGTTTGAGATGAAGTCGATCTCTAATTTGAATTTGGGCTCGGCTCTATCCATAGCCGTTTAGAAATTAAAATTAAACCTAAACTTTTGCATCCTAGTCCCTCACAGTTGGGATATTTACGAGGATATCCCAACTGTTTGGGATTTTTGAGAAAACCCCTTCTATCCCTTATTATTTACAAGAAGTCCTAATATATATATATATATATATATATATATATATATTACTTATAGACTTAATTATTTAATGCTTCATATGTACTAATTACTAATTCAACAAAAATTCAATAATATGAAATGGGAAATTTTAGGTCAAGGGCTCACAAATCTACCCACCTTAAAACTAATTCCGTCCTCGAAATTCTAATTCATAACTATTCCTTAAAATCAAAGTCTACTATTACTTTGATATCCTTAAATTTAATCTCTCAAAATATTTTATAACTCTCTCTAGCCATTTTATAATTCCGAATACTTGAGGACTTCTACCCGCCTTTGGTCACACTACTCCTCAAACACGATCACTAAAACCTTATAACCTTCGAACTAGTGGCAAATAATTCTACCAACAGATATCTAGGGCCTATGAATTCTATAATCCTTCATATCTATAAACAACCAAATATTCGATATTCAAGCAATATTATACTATAACTTAGGAATTCCTGATGAATTCTAGACAGCACGATCGTTCGTCACCTCGAAATAGGAAGCGACGAGAATCAATGGTACGAAAAGCAAGGAAGTATAATCGAGAGCAAATATGGAGTTTTCAAGGACGTAGAGAATTTCTAGGAGAATTTTCAAGGCAGAGTGGATTGAGATTCCTAAGGTTTAGTCATTGTCGCAGGCTCGTACCAGTACAGTTACATAACCGGTACGATATGCTCTGACCTGCATGGGCCACCAAAAAAAACTTGTCACGACCCGCACCCGCTTTCGAAAGCGAGAGCGTGAGCAAGCCAGCTACGCATCGAACGGACTCCAGCCCAACTCGAATACGTAAACGCTGTCACGGCTAGGGTAAGCTGTCAATCATGGCACGTCTAATCTATATCTCAATCTACAATAAGAATAATAAACAAGAATGAACAAGTATGGGTCGTGGTCTGCAGCCCACTAGCATATATGTCCGATAAGACTCTAAAGAAAAATAACAAGAGTCTAAACTGAATCAAGAAACAGGATATCTCATGATAATGAAGAAAAGCACGAGCGGATAATAAACACAATAACGATACCTGAATCTCGCAAGCGTGTCATCACGTCTACCATCCAGAACCACTAGCTAACTTCATGCAATCGCTAAACCTGAAGAGATCATCAGGTCCTCAGAGGACTAGCAAGATACATAAAAACGTGCCTTTCTAACAGTTTATTATGCATGAAATAAATACGGAATAAACAAGTAAAACTGAGCAATGAATAAAGCACGAATCTATACACTGTCTACACGTAAATGAACTGCTGAACAAGGACTAGAGAACTCATGTCAAGATGTCAACGGATAACCGAAACGAATACTCAAACCCTCGTCCCTAGTGTAGACTCGCAGGTTTGAACTACTAACCCTCGCCCCTAGTGTGGACTCGCAGGTTAGCATCACCCTCGCCCCTAGTATGGACTCGTAGGTGTGAACCATATATTACTAACCCTCGTCCCTAGTGTGGACTCGCAGGTGTGAACCATATACTACTAACCCTCGTCCCTAGTGTGGACTCGCAGGTTAGCATCATCCTCGTCCCTAGTGTGGACTCGCAGGCATGAACCATATACTACTAACCTCCGTCCCTAGTGTGGACTCGCAGGTTAGCATCACCCTCGTCCCTAGTGTGGACTCGCAGGTGTGAACCATATACTACTAACCCTCGTCCCTAGTGTGGACTCGCAGGTTAGCATAAGACACGGATAACTACTAACCCTTGTCCCTAGTGTGGACTCGCAGGTTAGCTTCAAGGTTTCAAGACACGGAGGAAAAAAGCAGTTCGGTTCACGACTCACGATACGACTCAAACAAGGCTCAATGGATACGTCCAATAAGATACAAGGCTAACTGTGAACACGGTCTACATACAATGATACAAGTATATAAACAGGATATGAAAGATACATGGCAAAATATAAGAAAACTGGATAATAATAAAGAGACAGTGCATGTAAATAAAGCTGTGTAGAAGGGCAAGGTATACTTGCCTGTGGTCCTGAGCTGCTGGCACGGGCCAAGTGTTGAGTCAAAGTCCCGAGAACCTATTTTATGAATTACTAGAGTCAAAATACAATTGGAGAGTACAACATTGCTTAACTATTTGCTTATTAGCCTTCTAGGTTAATTTGGTTTTAAGGCAAGAATTGGTTTCCTTACTATGAAGCAAAATAAAGCCTTAGGCTTAATCTTTCCCAGCCATCAGACCATGGTCAAGTGATCAGATACCCTTACAACCTACTCTATTCCTTCTACCACACAACCCAAAGGATCATAATTGATACTCCTAGATATTTTAGTTGATACTAACAAGACACTAATACTATGCCTAGACACCATTCCTCTACTAGCCCTCTTAACATTAAACATTAGACATAGACGCTTGACACTTTATATGTACTATGGCACACCACTTTGTATCATGCCCTGTGATTGGAACGGAGTAGCCCCAATCTAGCTAATAAGCCAATGGTTAATAAGGTCCATTTTATCGGTATCATTTGATATCCTCTACCGCTCTTGAAACTTCGTGCTTGTTCTCAGTTATTCTACCTCGTCTTTCCGTACCATTGACTCTCGTCCTCTCTATTTTGGGGGTCGATAACCGTGTTGTTTAGAATTTAGCAGAAGTTATAGTATAAGTTAGTTCGATATTTGAATTTTGGGGTTGCTTGATAGATATGTGAGGATTATAGATACCATAGGCGATAGATATCTATTGGAAGAATTTGAGCAACTAGTTGGAAGATTATAAGGTTTCAGTGACCTGTGTTTTGAGGGAGTAGTATGATCAAAGGTGGGTAGAAGTCCTCAAGATTTCGTAAATTACCAAATGACTAGAAAAGGATATAGACGATGTGTGAGGTTGAGGTTAAGGCAGACTTCTTTTAGAATTTTATGGAATAACTACGAATTAGAATTTCGAGGACGAAATTATTTTTTTAAGGTGGGTAGATTTGTAGCCTCCCTTCCCGAAATTTTTAAAATATCTTTATTTTATTTATTTTATTTAAATGGAAATTTTTAGACTGTACAAAAGGGCATATACATCATTATTAATTTATTGATTTTTGTTATTATTATTATTATTATTATTATTATTATTATTATTATTGAGGAGCAGGGTGAGGGAAGAAGATGGATGGTTTTGCAAACACACCCCCTTATTTCTTTTATTTATAACACAAAGGGCAATTTGGTGTTTTATTGGGACTTGACAGACTTGACTAACAGTTGGGAGGTTGTTTATACTCTTGTAACATATTGGGGGATTTTCTGGTATTTCACCCTATTTACTATTCCATTTATAATGAAGAATTAATTGTGGACAGTGACCTTTTCTCTGCTAGAACTTGCCCATGCACATTAGGTTTGAATTCTTCCTGTGAGAATGTGCTTACATCTTTGCATTGAGTGGGACCTCATGTTGACCTTGGGGTTCTTTTAGGCTCGTTGCTCCATGTTTATTCTTCAGCAATACAAAGTAAATAAATCATCTGCTCAGCCCCGCACAAGAGTTCCACCCCAACCCAGTTGAGGACCCAGCCCGACCTTAAGTTTACATATATTTGTATATGTACGCAGAACCACAACCGAGCAAAAAAAAAAAATCTCCTCCAGCAAACAGAGCACCCCTACTCTAATCCCCCCAAGCCAATACTAAGACCCGACCCAAGCCTTCACATCACAGTAGCAGTACATTAGAAACCCGCTCCCACATTTAAAGGCCCAACCGAGAGAAACTCTGAACCAAGCCCCGACCCAGAGGTTCGAACCCAAACATATATGTATATATATGTAGAGAACGGAGGAGATCGAGAACCATCAAAACATCGAAACCCTAACAACTCGTGCCGCGACACCCGACGACCCTGGGCTCCTAGGTGCGCCGCCGCCATGGCCGCCGCTCACCGGAGAACAGCCGGAATAGCCGCGAGAGCGCGCGCGCCGACAGACTGATGGGAGCAAAGCCAGTAGCACAGGCCGCGCCGGGCCATGTTCGCAGCGACCTACCGTCGCACACGAGCAATGGTTTTGCAACCTGTCTTTTTAGGTATGTTCCTAACCTATACGACTTTACTTCCCTTCAGGTAGAAAGTTTTATTTCGCTGTGTACGCGACGAGAATCGAGGCCAAAGTGGCCGAAAAACCTGTTTAAAACAGGACAGAAACTTAGTCCCAACGTACGTTTTGAAAGGCGATTTGTCGCCAATCCCGAGAGGAATTTGAAAGTCTAATTGAACAATAATTTAGACAACCTAACCGAGATTAAAACTCATTAATTAGTTTATTTTTGTAACTATTATTTTCTGTTTAAAATTAGGATAAAGTTGATCAAAAACCTGTTTTTAAAACATTGAAAACGCTCCACACGACGTGCATCACGCCAATCCGGACGACGTGGTCGCGTACCGAAAGGATCGAAAGCTGCGTAACGGCTTTGTGGTCGTGTGGGCTTTGACGGAATTTAAATTGGTCGCGTGTGCGCGACGAATTTGATGTGTATCCGTCAAAATTCACCGTATCGTATACTTTACAAATTCTCCAATAACTTTGTGTACGCTCGTCAGATCGAGACGAAACTTGCGCCAACAGGACCGTATCATTTTTTTGGTCCTGTATGCCAAGTTTGGTCCAATTCTGAGACTGTTGAATCGTACGTCGTTTTGCGGGCCCCACGGTCCCACTCAACGGACAATTTTGTGCACAGCCCGCCGAAATCCAACTCTGGATATACGGTTGGGTTCGTATCAAAAAACTGGATCCGTAGACATATAGTTTGACGACTTTAGAGACCGTTGACTCTGGCACGCTTTTCGGTGCAAAGCGGGTCCAACGACGGACACCGTTTTGGCCCAAAATTACCGTGTTGCCCCTGTATCCAGAATTGGACTTAAGGACAGGCAATCCTAGCTAATTGGACTATTCTGAGATCATTGGTATTGTTTATTTCAGCTTTCGTGGACTGTTGTACTGGTTTTGACTATAGTGGCACATTGAGTAGTTCAGATTGTCGGTTTCACCAGCAGAGGACCACAGGCGAGTACAGTTTATTGTTTGCATTTCAATATTGATCTTTACTATATTTCATTGATTAGTCATTGGTTATGTGATTTTTATACTCTATTATAAATTATTGAGTCGGGAATGAGAAGTACCAAGGATGTGTGATCAGACCGTAGACATTGTAGATATCGTAGACATTGTAGATATCGTAGACATTGTAGATCTCGTAGACATTGTTTATTTTTATGCAGTAGACCTCGTAGACATTGTTTATTTTATGCAGTAGACATCGTAGACATTGTTTATTTTATGCAGTAGACATCGTAGACATTGTTTATTTTATGCAGTAGACATCGTAGACAGTGTTTATATTCTGCAAGTAGATATCGTAGACCGTACGGTGTAGCACCCCAGACCGATCACATGTCAAAGGTACTTCTAACGGTGGAAAGTATATTGGTCTATTTTTACTATTGATTTTTCTTACGGCTTTACTGTTATTTTCAAAACTCATGATTGGTGTCTAACCTTTGTTTTATAGTCATTTTCTTTATTTGAAATTGCATTCAGTAAATTATGCTCGTTCCATTCCTGACTGGAAACCAACATTTTCAGGTTAGCCGTGGATTCATTTAGCTTGGAGAGTGACGGGAATACTTGCAGACAAAGGCCTAGAGACTAGCTAGATAGTTGAGTTGTAGTCATTCAAATATTTGTACAAGTTTATATTTTTCTGCAAATGTAAAACTTGTGATCTTTGTAAATTAAATTAATTATGTGATTAAGCATTATTTGTGATTTGATCTTCATGGCCGTGACAGCGTTCTACCGCCGACACTGCGACGTAGGCTGGCTTGGACACATCTCGTATCCGTTTAAAAAAAAATGGGTGCGGGTCGTGACAAGTTTTTGTGGTGGCCCATGCAGGTCTATTTTCGCAAACCATGCGAACTCGTGGTAGTACTTAAGTTAGTCGTACTATTGCGAGCCTGCGACAAGGAAATGCTCATTCACGAACAAGAAATTAATTTAATTTAAGAGAATGACTAAGACTAGGAGTCCCTTATACAAATTTATCGATGGGTAGTCTAGGCTATGCAATTTAGATAAGGTATATTAATTTTGATAGTTTGTCAAATTCCCATAAAGTACACTATTACCTCTCGATATGACGTCACGATCCAAAGTGGATAGATTATTCACTTGGTGAGACAGGGATTCATATAATTTATGATCTAACCTTGATGAATTGGGCAGATCATTCTCTTTGCCTCTAAGATATCATCCTCATATCTTGTCGAATTGCCTGTGTAGTTTCTAGTTGCCCTAGGAATTATTATTTTGTATGAATTTCTGATTATGTTACCCATATATGAACCTCGAGTTAGTTCGATTCAAGTTTTTCCTCAAAGGCTTGAGTACATATGAAATAGATATTAGGATATTTGTATTTCTGTCTTCAGTTATTCCTCCCTGTTAAATCTTTTATGTTAAAGGGTTGTGAATGATCGACAAGTACCTATGCTCTATTTCATAGTCAACATGTTTGAATCTCTAGAAGCTCATGAATTCTTATAGATATAGTTAAAAGAATGTTAGTTAACTCATAGTGGCTAGACAGCAGCGTACTGTCGCCAATTACCTGAGAGTGGAGAGTGTGGGTTCACTGCAGCCGGCAGCGCACTGGCGAGGCACAACCCATAGAATCAAAATCCTTTCAAAGAATTGTAGGTTATGGATCATTGCTAAAACTATGTTTTTGTCTACCTCTTTAGATCTTAGAACCCTTGTGTCAATATAGAGTAGAGTACCTGATAACTTATCACACCTGAATCACGGAACCAAGGGTTGTCACAGCTAGAGTATACAGGCGAGACATAATTCCCGGCTAAATAACTTCAGACGTGATTACCAGTTTAGGATACTATAGAGAGTAGGACAGTGCCCTGTATGTCCCATAAGATCCAAAGCCAATATTAGTGGAAGTTTTGTAAGTTGGGTAGCACGTCTCTCGATCTAGCATTACGTGGTCCTTGTGACCTATTGACAAGGATATTGTCTGAGACTAATAGGTTTACCTAGAACATAGAAATTTAGAATGTCCATAACCTATTAGTCAAACAAGTCCTTGTGAATAAGAAGATAGTAGGAAGACCGTGTAAGCAAGAACACCGGGTAGGTTTGATTCTCACAAAACTTGAACTACTTGTGCCTCTTTTCAAAAAATCTCGCGTACTGAAATCTTGACTATCTTGACCAACTCTGCTATTACAGCCTAGTTTTTGCAAGCTTACTCTGTTCTCGAGCTTGATTCGAGGCATATGTTTAGTGGAGACGCCTGCTAACATATTGTCTAATCAGAATTGATGTATTACGGTCTGATCAGCCGTAGTGCACTCGGTTCGCTCTCCCTCTTATTAACCTACGTGGATTGAGATATAGACGTCTCAAGGATCTCATCCGCGACTGCTTTGACAATCCCTCTTGAATTATACATTCGCCTTTGAATCACGAAATTGTATTCAACAACATCTCCCTTGAACTCTATTGTTTTTGTCTTTCACTGATTTGGTAGGACGGAAGCTCGAAATTGGTAGAGAGATACCGCGTATCCCCATGGCTATGGTAGTTGTATACACAAGGGTAGTTATCGTCAGCCAGCCATGTGATTGAGTTACTCGTTCTCCTCTCGCCTCCAAACTGTTATCGGGGCTTTCAAGCCATCTGAATTTGAGAATGATTAGGGTTTTACCCTTAGTCGAAATGCCAACCCAGGAGACTATCTATTTTCAAGAAACAATTCATTGTGTCTCTAAATATTTTCTTGAATATTGCCTTTACTTTCAACCCTTATGCCTTGACTCAACCGTCCCTCGACCAAAGCCTATAATCACTAGCTTAGCCAATACCATAGCTTAAATACCCTGTCACACTATGATCTACCAGTGGTCAATAGCAATACATGAGCACCATAACTCTTGTGACAATAGTCCGACAGACTGAGCGTCAATAGAAATTCGCGACTCAGTTGCTAGGAAATCTTTCGTAAGATGTGCCTTAGAGTTGGTTACCCTGTCGATAACCCTTATATACTGTGGACGAGTAGGTCATTCTATTTTATTGACCATGTGTCATTGTACACACTTATTTTCCATTTAGTGATAAACGATCCTTGATTTGACTTATATATACCATATCCCATTATGCCGCGCCTTATTCTTCATTAACAAGTGTCGGGGTACAATAACCGAACCTTGGAAATTCTTCTGACCTCATCCTTCCTAAGACCATGACCTAGCTTCTAAGGTGGGTAGACTGTAAGCCTTCTAAAATTTTAGGATATACGAGGATTGCCGATTAATTAGAATAATTTCCATTAGGATGATAGTTAGTGTCTCATTGGACTCCCACTTTCCATTTAGATCATTTTGTGTTTCCGGCCCTGTCATTAACAATCGGAGCACGAGACCAGCTGTTACCTTCCAACAAATTTTATATGCAAGATCTAGACGAGTTCACCTTCACCTAGGTATATCATGTCCTACTCAAACACGTCCCCTTGTACTCTATTTTTGTGCTACGACTTTCAGGTAAAAGGACTAACTATAACCCTTACCATAATAGCGGTATGTTTTCCGACTTCCATTAGAGGCTCAACCTTGACTCAATTCATTCGACCCAATATATGGTTGTGATTTACTTGAAGCCCACTACGCACATGTCACTAGTGTGTCACTCAATTGTGTCTTTTCGGGCTATTTAAACACAAAAGCCACGGAAGATGCATTTTTGGGCTTTAGGGACCAAGCTAACCAACTTGACGGGCAACTAGCTCAACCCTTGGATAGAAACCTATTCTAGGATACCCTAACCTAGTAAAAATAGTTTATCGTTGGGACCTTGTTCGGTCCGTATAGATTGAAATCCAAGGTTCATCCAACTAAAGATTGGTGTCCAATCGGAGAACCCATTAAGACCCAGTTAAACACATCCATGCACACCACCATAATTGACTATAAAATCGGACTATTTGGATAGGTCCCTATACCGATTATGTAGTCTCCATCTCGTAGAATGTGAAGTCATTCGTAACCCTTATTCCGTCTACCTAGGAGTCGCGATACGATCTTGTATTGCATTTATATCTTTGTTTGTGTTTAAATAGCCACGGGAAAGATCACAATTTTGATTTTTCAATTTCCGTTCTATTTTGGAATCTTGTTTAGAACTTCAAGAACAAAATTTCTGTATTGCATGGATTGCGAGCTCTCTAAGAAATGAAGGGTCTCTTCGGAGTTAGCCAGTGATTGGAACGGAGTAGCCCCAATCTAGCTAATAAGCCAATGGTTAATAAGGTCCATTTTATCGGTATCATTTGATATCCTCTACCGCTCTTGAAACTTCGTGCTTGTTCTCAGTTATTCTACCTCGTCTTTCCGTACCATTGACTCTCGTCCTCCCTATTTTGGGGGTCGATAACCGTGTTGTTTAGAATTTAGCAGAAGTTATAGTATAAGTTAGTTCGATATTTGAATTTTGGGGTTGCTTGATAGATATGTGAGGATTATAGATACCATAGGCGATAGATATCTATTGGAAGAATTTGAGCAACTAGTTGGAAGATTATAAGGTTTCAGTGACCTGTGTTTTGAGGGAGTAGTATGATCAAAGGTGGGTAGAAGTCCTCGAGATTTCGTAAATTACCAAATGACTAGAAAAGGATATAGACGATGTGTGAGGTTGAGGTTAAGGCAGACTTGTTTTAGAATTTTACGGAATAACTACGAATTAGAATTTCGAGGACGAAATTATTTTTTTAAGGTGGGTAGATTTGTAGCCTCCCTTCCCGAAAATTTTAAAATATCTTTATTTTATTTATTTTATTTAAATGAAAATTTTTAGACTGTACAAAAGGGTATATACATCATTATTAATTTATTGATTTTCGTTATTATTATTATTATTATTATTATTATTATTATTATTATTATTATTGAGGAGCAGGGTGAGGGAAGAAGATGGATGGTTTTACAAACACACCCCCTTATTTCTTTTATTTATAACACAAAGGGCAATTTGGTGTTTTATTGGGACTTGACAGACTTGACTAACAGTTGGGAGGTTGTTTATACTCTTGTAACATGTTGGGGGATTTTCTGGTATTTCACCCTATTTACTATTCCATTTATAATGAAGAATTAATTGTGGACAGTGACCTTTTCTCTGCTAGAACTTGCCCATGCACATTAGGTTTGAATTCTTCCTGTGAGAATGTGCTTACATCTTTGCATTGAGTGGGACCTCATGTTGACCTTGGGGTTCTTTTAGGCTCGTTGCTCCATGTTTATTCTTCAGCAATACAAAGTAAATAAATCATCTGCTCAGCCCCGCACAAGAGTTCCACCCCAACCCAGTTAAGGACCCAGCCCGACCTTAAGTTTACATATATTTGTATATGTACGCAGAACCACAACCGAGCAAAAAAAAAAATCCCCTCCAGCAAACAGAGCACCCCTACTCTAATCCCCCCCAAGCCAATACTAAGACCCGACCCAAGCCTTCACATCACAGTAGCAGTACATTAGAAACCCGCTCCCACATTTAAAGGCCCAACCGAGAGAAACTCTGAACCAAGCCCCGACCCAGAGGTTCGAATCCAAACATATATGTATATATATGTAGAGAACGGAGGAGATCGAGAACCATCAAAACATCGAAACCCTAACAACTCGTGCCGCGACACCCGACGACCCTGGGCTCCTAGGCACGCCGCGGCCATGGCCGCCGCTCACCGGAGAACGGCCGGAATAGCCGCGAGAGCGCGCGCACCGACAGACTGATGGGAGCAAAGCCAGTAGCACAGGCCGCGCGGGGCCATGTTCGCAGCGACCTACCGTCGCATACGAGCAATGGTTTTACAACCTGTCTTTTTAGGTATGTTCCTAACCTATACGACTTTACTTCCCTTCAGTAGAAAGTTTTATTTCGCTGTGTACGTGACGAGAATCGAGGCCAAAGTGGCCGAAAAACCTGTTTAAAACAGGACAGAAACTTAGTCCCAACGTACGTTTTGAAAGGCGATTTGTCGCCAATCCCGAGAGGAATTTGAAAGTCTAATTAAACAATAATTTAGACAACCTAACCGAGATTAAAACTCATTAATTAGTTTATTTTTGTATCTATTATTTTCTGTTTAAAATTAGGATAAAGTTGATCAAAAACCTGTTTTTAAAACATTGAAAACGCTCCACACGACGTGCATCACGCCAATCCGTAGACATTGTAGATATCGTAGACATTGTAGATATCGTAGACATTGTAGATCTCGTAGACATTGTTTATTTTTATGCAGTAGACCTCGTAGACATTGTTTATTTTATGCAGTAGACATCGTAGACATTGTTTATTTTATGCACTAGACATCGTAGACATTGTTTATTTTATGCAGTAGACATCGTAGACAGTGTTTATATTATGCAAGTAGATATCGTAGACCGTACGGTGTAGCACCCCAGACCGATCACATGTCAAAGGTACTTCTAACGGTGGAAAGTATATTGGTCTATTTTTACTATTGATTTTTCTTACGGCTTTACTGTTATTTTCAAAACTCATGATTGGTGTCTAACCTTTGTTTTATAGTCATTTTCTTTATTTGAAATTGCATTCAGTGAATTGTGCTCGTTCCATTCCTGACTGGAAACCAACATTTTCAGGTTAGCCGTGGATTCATTTAGCTTGGAGAGTGACGGGAATACTTGCAGACAAAGGCCTAGAGACTAGCTAGATAGTTGAGTTATAGTCATTCAAATATTTGTACAAGTTTATATTTTTCTGCAAATGTAAAACTTGTGATCTTTGTAAATTAAATTAATTATGTGATTGAGCATTATTTGTGATTTGATCTTCATGGCCGTGACAGCGTTCTACCGCCGACACTGTGGCGTAGGCTGGCTTGGACACATCTCGTATCCGTTTAAAAAAAAGGGTGCGGGTCGTGACACTAGTTGATGTTGTATACAGCATCCTGTGGCACTGGTGGCTCCCTATAGCAATCTGTAAATGCAAAATCTGAACCAACATCCCCTGCTAACACCTATATGTCACCTTTTGGCTACTGGATATGGGACCCTTGGTTCCTGTACACTTTAGCACTGATGTATAAATGCATATGTAGGTGCCCTGTTACCTGGTGTTGACCAGTGAGTGTTTGAACAACTTGCATAGGCCTGGGAAAATAGGCAATATGGCATTACATAATGTGCAGTGGGTTACTACTAAGTGCAGGGCAGATGGTTAGATGTATCACAGCAAGGGATTATGTATGTAGTGGCTAAGGCTATGCACAGTCCAGGATTCATATCCTGATACTCTACCATATTACCATCTAGGTCTGCAAGGTGAACATGGCAATGGTTTTTAATTCTAACTTAATATTCAAGTCCTAATATAGCACACACCCTAGCAATTAATAGATATTAAGGAAATCTATAACCGTGGGCAGGTTCCCTTACTCAATCCCATGGTACAGAGGGTGTTCATGCCCCAATCCAGGTAGTAGGAAAGTAATGCCTATATGCACAGGGGTAGGTTGCAATGTACCCAGTGAAGTCAAGTCATGGTGTGTATGATAGGATTTGGGGTTGACGTGTTACCCCTGTATACTGTGGTTACAGGGATGCACTCCAATGCTTCCTAATGTGCTAGCCTTTGCGTACTTGCAATGTGCAGTGAATGTGGCAGGGCTTTTGAGGTCTGACAGGGTGTCCTAGGGTCTAATGTATTCCATCCATCTCATGTTCTGAAAATCTTCCTAGACTTTAAAATAAACACATAGCTTGTCAATATAAAGGACAGCAGTTGAGGGCAGAGGAGTACCTGTGTTTCGAAAATAGGTTTGGGATGATTCCTCAGACTCCTCTTTTGATGTTCTTGTGGCAGGAAGGATTTGGATCTCTAGGGTTTTGAGGAATGGCAAGGTCGACTGCCTCGCCCCTTATATCGAATTATGGATGGAATCGAATCCTTCGCAAGGATTGAGAGGATTTCCTCCTAGTTTGAGATGAAGTCGATCTCTAATTTGAATTTGGGCTCGGCTCAATCCATAGCCATTTAGAAATTAAAATTAAACCTAAACTTTTGCATCCTTGTCCCTCACAGTTGGGATATTTACGAGGATATCCCTCCTGTTTGGGATTTTTGAGAAAACCCCTTCTATCCCTTATTATTTACAAGAAGTCCTAATATATATATATATATATATATATATATATATATATATATATATATATATATATATATATATATATATATATATATATATATATTTATTTATTTATTTATTTATTTATATATATATATATATATATTTAAATAATATATATATATATATATATATATATATATATATATATATATATATTACTTATAGACTTAATTATTTAATGCTTCATATGTACTAATTACTAATTCAAAAAAATTCAATAATATGAAATAGGAAATTTTAGGTCAAGGGTTCACACAAAGTCTCACTTTATCCTCCTTGTCCAGCGAGAAAATTGACTTCGGCAGGAACTATTTTTCATTCTGCTCTATCAAATGCAACGCAGGGCGTTTGCATATTTCTTCTAAGTCCAACCTGGCCTTGGGATTGTCTTTCGTTTTTTTCTTTACGTCCAACACAGTATTAATTATGTTATCAAACACATTCTTCTCAATATGCATGACATCAAGATTATGTCTGATCAGATTGGTACTCCAGTATGGCAGATCCCAGAATATGCTCCTCTTTGTCCACTTATGATCTCTACCAAATCCATCACACTTGTACCCAGTTGTAGGATCTTCGATAGCACTTGGAAAATCTTTAACCTCCTCCCATATCGTAACTCTGCACCACCTTGGCGGTGGATCACCTTTCTCTACAATGCCGACACGAAATACATTTATGTTCCTTCTGAACGGATGATCTTTTGGCAGAAATTGCCGATGATAATCAAAGAAGCACGGTTTTTCTCCGTATTTCAAGCGGAAAGCCTTACTACGGTCCATGCAATATGGACATGAGATACGGCCATGAGTGCTCCATCCAGATAACATTTTATAGGCCGAAAAGTCGTTGATGGTCCACATAAGGGTTGCCTTCATCTGAAAATTCTGCTTCCTGGAAACATCGTACGTGTTAGCGCCTACTTCCCATAACTGATTCAACTCATCTATCAAAAGCTGTACGTACACATCAATATTTCTCTTGGGATTGTTCGGACCAGAAATTATAACGGTTAGAAACATGTACTGAGTCTTCATGCACATCCAAGGCGGTAGGTTATACGGAGTGACAATCACAGGCCAGCAAGAATACAGGGATCCTGAAAGACCAAAAGGAGTAAAATCGTCAGAAGATAGCCCCAACCTGACATTACGCGAATCTGAAGCAAAATCAGGATACACTCGATCAAAGTGCTTCCATGCTTCTCCATCGGATGGGTGATCCAATAATCCTTCAATCTGTTCTCATATGTGCCAACTCATATTTTCGGCCGTCTCTTTCACCATAAATAATCAACCTCGATGTTAAAAGCAAGTAGTACATTGAATAGGTCGGTCTTCTTGCACCGGTAGACCTTCCTGTACTAGTTGTCTTATAGCGATCAACACCACAAAATTTGCACACATCTGCGTCCTTGTCGTCTTTGTAGTACAGCATGCACCCATTGCAACAACAATCGATTTTTTCGTATCCCATCCAGAGCGATCTCACCATCCTCTTAGACCGATAGAAGTCTTTAGGTAACTTAGCACCCGCCGGCAAGATCTCTATAATCAACTCCAACATTCGGTTGTAGCATTCTTGCGACATGTTAAAATCTGCCTTAATGCTCAACAGTCTTGTAACCACCTCCAACGGTGAATGATCCTCACAACCAGGATACAATGGAGTCCTTGCATTCTCCAGCAACTCCATGAACTTTACAGCATCGACATTTGGTGCCTCCTCAGCTGCATCATGAACGAAACTAGGTCCCGCAGCATCGAAAACCATGTTCATGCATGCGTCGTCGTATGCATGATTATCTAAACCAAAATTAGGTCCCGCATGCATATACGGCTCAACATAAGGCTCCGGCTCTGATGCTAAAGATACAAGTTCTCCGTGTGCGGTCCACTGATAGTAATTAGGCGTAAAACCCCTCGAGTATAAATGATATGTCACTTCCACTTCTGGATAATATTTCACGTTATGATATTTCATACACGGACACTTAATTTTGGTGTCGTCCATGTACTGAGGGAACACCTTAGCAAACTGCAGGAACTGCTCTACTCCCGCTATGTAATTATCCCGCACACCATACATATCATCAGGACGACGATTGTACATCCTTGAACGATTCCGCAAGTAGTAATTCATATCCATTTGAAAATAATTCTGCAAAGATGGACACACATTATCCAATAGGCACAAATTTGTATATTATGTCTTATTATGGGACACACATTAGTAGCGGACAGTTACTAATAACCATGCTATATCGCACATAAGTTCTTGTGCATCCAACGTGTACACATATGCTATCGATTCTTACTGATGTCAATCTTATTCAGACACACTAGATTCGTTTCGATATCGCTAGGGTCAAGTTGAAAATTGTCTTAATTAACATCAATTTTCTTGTGCATCCTAACATCTATCTCTAACATATATATATAGGAACTAGCCGCTGTCGCTGCCTATTGTACTAACATACTGTTAGTATCCCTCTATGAATTGGAATATGTGATACATGTATTTGTCTTCAAGAATTAAACATATGCAATTACCTATTACATACATATTCCTTCATTTGTATATTGTGAGACACACATCTCTCCATGAGTTGTGGCCAAGGTAAGCTACTGTCCTGCTGCCTTCATGGCTTCTGAACTCTACTACACTAATCTAACACTCACACCAACACTCACATGAACCTAGACTAACATTCTATTATCTGATACCATATTATCCTGATATGCATATCCCTTACTAACATCCTAACATACAAGGATACCAAACTTACTGATACTCAAGTGAGTATCTCAAAAACTCCCTATTCACCTATGGTTACAACCCATACCCTAAACTCTGATACAACTAACCAAGTGACCCCAAGCCTCTGATACATACTAGACACCCTATAGATTAGACCATCTGATACATGATACTAAGGCTAACCCCCATGCCTATGGCCTAGTGTCACGAGTCAATGGCCACTTAGGCAATCACCAAAAAGGAGGGTGTTCCCTGCTACTGTTACTGCTCTGTGGCAGAGCCAAGGGCAATGCAGTAGCCAAAGCAAACTCTACTTTTCCTTGCCTCATGCCTATTGTCTGCAGTGCCTAGCCAAGGCCACTGCTCTGTGGCTACTAGCAAATGTAAGGCAAATGCCTAAGCCAAAATCTGTCAAGACAAACCATGCCAACCCAAGCACTGCAGGCCACACATGCATATGGTTTCCTATAAACCAACCCATCTAAACACCTGCACTCGACCATGGGGCACTCTCCTGTGCATCCAATGCATAGGTCTAATGGCCCCTAAACCTGTCATACCCCATCCTGCCATTAAGTTGCTGCCTATTAACACAGGTAACTCTCCTATATATTCATACTTCTCACACTCTCTTCCTCTGTGATACATGTATTTGTTACATCTGTTACATCCGCTGCCGCTTCCTATTGCACTAACAGTATATTAGTATTCCTCTACTAATCCTATTGGGCATAAACCCATCCTAGCCACTCTCGGAATTTCTCCATGGGTGATATCAAACCCATCCTAACTTCCTAATGAGGACTCAAAAGAGCCTCAAAATCGAACCTATGGATTCAAAACACACACAATAGCTTTGTGTGTGTCCGTGTGTGTTTGTGTGTGTGTGTGTGTGTCCGTGTGTGTGTGTGTCTGTGTGTGTATGGGGGGGAGAGAAGGAGGAGGAGGAGGAGTGTTAGTGTTTACCAGAGAGAAGGAGGAGCAGCTCGGATTGGGGGAGGAGTAGCTCGAGGAGGAGCTCGGGAGGGAAGGAGTCGCCGGAGGAGGAGGGAGTCGCCGGGGGGGGGGGAGGGAGTCGCCGAAAGCTCCCCACGAAATATGAAATTTTCGAGTGAGGGAGAAAAAGGAAACAGTCCCGTGCCCTAAGTAAAAACATTAGTGATGTCAACAGTCGACGTCGCTAAACGTCGTAAACTTTTAATATATGGCGACATATTTTAATAATATGTCGCTGAACGTCGCGGAATATCGATGTTATTTATCTACTGTCGCTGAACGTCGTTATTCAGCGACGATTTGCGATGTCAATAGAAGGGCGTCGCTATATTACATATTTAGCGACGGTATTTTGTTCCGTCGCTAAACAACGTCGCTAATATAGCATATTTTAGTAGTGACATATTTAATGCTACGATTGATTATCAGTTGGATGAGTTACATTCTAGATTCAATGAAGAATCAATGAAACTGCTTATGCTTAGCTCTGCTTTGGATCCTAGGAAATTTAAAGCTTTCAACCCTGATCGTATTCTTTTACTTGCCGAGAAGTTTTATCCAAGTGATTTTAGCGGACAAGACATTCATCATTTGAAGTATCAGTTAGATCATTATCGACTTGATGTGGTTCACCACGAGACCTTTCAGAAATGTCAACAATTTCAGAATTGTGCCGTGGGTTAATTGAAACAAATAAGACAGAGACTTATAATTTGATCGATAGGTTGATTCGTCTTGTTTTGACTCTTCCTGTTTCTACGACAACTACAGAACGTGCTTTTTCAGCTATGAAACACATCAAAAATACTCTCCGTAACAAGATGGAAGATGAGTACTTGAGTGCTTCAAATTTTTTCTTAATATAGTCATATACATTAATGGTAGATATGGATTCCGTAAAAAATTCTAAATGAGCATAAATATTGGGAATCCATGAAAAATGAATCATGGAAAAAAAGGGCTCGTGATCAGACTCAACAATCATCTGTTGAGACTTCTCACGGTAATTTGATACATCAGGATATTTTCAAGGTGGGTAATCCGATGAGTTCGATACTACTAATTTTAGTAGATTTAGTTCCTTACAAGGAGGATTCGATGGAAATGAGGATAATTTACCACCATTCTAAAGTGTCTTAGACTGTTTTAATTTAAATGTCGTTGTACTGCTTTAAGTATTTTTAATTTCAATGTTGTAACGTTTAGACTTTTAATTTCAATGTTGTTGTTGATTGCGTTATTTTAAATTTCGATGTACTTGTTTATGTTTTTAAGTCCATGTATTTTAATTTTAGAAAGTTTGATGTTATTCTATTAATTTCTGACAAATTATTTAAATATTATTTTATTAATCAAATAAATCTAATAAAAAAATACTAATGTCAAATATATTCAATATTATATTCTATTTGAAGATCTCAACAAAAATATTCCAGTAGTATAATTATTTTATTATCTATAATTATAAATTAGAAAATATGGTAAGTTAATTAAGTTTAATGGTCATCAATATCAATAGTGGATCCTCAAATTTAAGGGTTTTCTCTCTCTTCTCTCAAATTTGAGCATGCATCCTCCTTCCCTCAAAAAATTTGAGAAAATTATCTCAATTTGAGGCTTGGTTGGAGAAGGTTTTTAAGGAAAAATCCTCAATTTGAGATTTGAGGAGTATGGTTGGAGATGATATTACAATAGAACACATCAAAAAACCAAGAGGTGAGTTAGCAAGATGGATAATTTGAAATCTCACGCCACCACCGCCACCATGTGCAGCTATGATCGTACTTGATATTCATGCATGTTGATATGAATATGATGATTTACCTTAAAAAGAGAGATTTCAAAACGACAAGTCAATCTTAAAGAAAACAAATGAAGATTTACAGTTATTTTTTATTTTTTTATTTTTTATTTTTTATTTGATTTTTATTGACTTTTTAGTTTTTACTTTATTTATCTATTTATCTATTTATTATTTATTATTTATTATTTATTTCTTATTTCTTATTTCTTATTTCTTATTTTTTTTTATTTTACATCATTTATCTTTTATTTATATATGTTTTTTATTTATTTAATTTTTTATTATTATTTTATTATTTTTTATTTTCATGTCATAATTCCGAGTTTTCAAATAATGTTCAAAGTTGTCTTGCGTTAATTAGTTTCAGTTCTTGGTTCAGATGCAAATAATTTTTTTTTAGTTTCATATCATACTTTCGAGTTTCCATAACATTTTCTTTGATTCCATCTATTATACCACATCCTAACAAAAGTTTTCTTGTTTTGATTGCAAAGGAAAAATGACTAGGTTGCATGATCTACAAATCGAGCTTTTAGTTAAAATCATTGCATGATTTGTGGATTTTTTTTTTCCGACCGATTTGGGCACTAATTTCACAGTTGAGGTTTATTGAAATGGATAACTCAGTTGTTATTGCTTCAATTATCAACAATCTTTTAAGTAAACATGAACATACTGTGGCTTTCCAAGGCGTCGACAAACTGTTGTGGCATTGAAAATCCTTTCCCATTTTTTTTATAGTCGCAAAAGTGTTTGTTAGGCTAACTCGTCTAGTTGTAAATAACTGTGTCATCACTCTACAGCCGAAAAGGCAATTCAGTATATAAATCATGATTCTCTTGCCTAGTCTCTTTGGAAATGAATAATGTAAAATTCAAAAGGTATAGTCAACTCACTTTTTGGTCGGTATGTGAAGGAATTTTATTGGAAAGAGGAATAATCTTCCAGAATCTTACAATATCCATTAGCGGCCACAGTTAGCATTGAAGAACTTTTCCATAATGGCTTAGTTTTCAAAGGAAAACTCCTTATTGACAAACATACTTCGCAGGTAAGCGATATATTGATCTGTACTTGAATTTTTGTTATGGCAGGCATTATCAAAGGGTGTTTTACCCAGATTGTACCATCCAGTTTTCAAATATTGAAGCATGCCTATAAACTTCAAGAACTTTACGTTTCTTATATGTTTTTTTTAAACTGTGATGAATGTATAACTTTAAAAATATTAATTTGAAATTATCTTGCAGAAAATCACTTATGATGATGACTCTAAACATTCTACGAGAAGCCAAAAATTTTGGGAAAAAACAGTAACATTTGGATCTTTTCGACACAATCAAGATTGTTAACGTTGTTGGTATCTTCCTGGACATATCTGGAGTACACTTTTTAAATTTTGTTTTACAAACGCAGGGGATTTTTAAATTTTGTTTTACAACACAGGGGATAGAGATATTGGCTGTGAGCTACGACAGTATAGACTATTATCACAATTTGAGTACAGACGGAAATAAGAATGTCGGTCGAAAGACGATTAAACGTCTAAGCAGTTTAGTCAGGCACAGATAGTATACATCCCATATAAAGGTATTTATTTTTAGTCCGAGTTTGCAATTTCAACTTGTTTATTAATTCTTGATAATTATAGATCATTTGATTTATAATATGATCGAATTAAGGGTAGCTCTACTGAAAGCAACATATAATTTAATTGCAGTCTAGTTATTGTTGGATAAGTGAATGTATACTTGAAATATTAATTAATAATAATTATTATTTTCTTACAACAAATCTATGCAACGAATATATTCAACGAATCTATTCAACGGATATTTTGAAAATATATAACATAAGTGTTTGAAGTATTGAAAAAAAATTCATTATCCATCTAACATTAAGTCTAAGAAAGAGAGAAACTACCAATAATGCTTCGTTGAGTTCATGCGGTGTGAAGTGTTGCTATCGAAGGAGAAGAACTGTTGTATCATGTGAGACTAATCACCATTAAAATCGTAAGCACCAGTGTGGGGCAAATAGTTTTTATATTTTATATGTTATGTTTTTTTTAATTTTAAATTTTAAATTTTTTTACTCTGTACTCTTTAATCTTTAATCTTTACTTCTTTATTATTTATTATTTATTTTTGTACTCATTAATTTTTTATGTATATTCTATATGCTATATATATTCTATATTTTATATTTTATATTTTATATTTTATATTTTATATTTTATGTTTTATATTTTAAATTTTAAATTTTATACTTTTTTTATTTTTTTTATTTTCATTTTTATATTTTACTTTTTTTATATTTTGATATTTGTCACTTGTGTTGTGTCAGATACTTGTCCAACAAAATGCGACATGGACAACAATTATTCTATGATTTTTGGAGTCCAGATGCTTCCTAGCTTATTAATGTTAGGGTCGTTACCTCTTATTACATGTGAAGACCGACATATCAACTAGCAAGAAACTTATATGCTTGACTCGAAAAAATTTGCAGAGCAACATTTTCTGCTTCCCATAATTGATCCCTTCAGTAATGGTTGAATTGTTTAATAAAAATAACTGCTCTTAGAACTTAACGAATCAATCCCATGGAAAATTCACTTCGCGCATATTCCCCAATGTGTGATCAAGACTTCTTGTCAAATGTGTTATCAACTTATTAACTAAAGGGGTGACTTAGACCATCGTTTACATGAAATAAGAACAGATCAGAGGAAATTTCACAGGTAAACCAATCAAGAAGATCGATGCACGAACAGATAGGAATTAGGTTTGGACAATCGATGGATGTTAGATCATATTTTCTTTTCATAGGGCAACAATGAAAGACAACCATAACTACTTTTTTCCGGCATCTTATCTCACGAGTTAAGAACAGAATATAAGATTTTGCAAGAATAAACCAATCAAAAACATATTTTCAATAAACTCAAGAGTAGAAGAGTGAAGCACATATCTTCAACATTTTGATAAGGCAACGGTAGAAGAACAATGAAAACCACTTTTGCTCAATTGGTGCATCTTAGAGCATCTACAATAGATGGCCCAAATTTACAATAAAAAAGTAAATCTAGAATGGGCTGGATATGTATGGGATAGTATAAAAATGATCCAGCAACATAAAATGACCTATGGTGGCAAATGTCAAAAACTTGTGTGGTCAAAAAATAATGTGCAATCTAAAATATAGAAATTGTGGTTCCAAATCGAGCCTTATTGTTCTACAAAATGAGTACCTACATTCTGAATGTAAAAAATTTTAGGCCCAAGTTATAACTCCCATGTCTAGGACGAGACTATCATGGGTCCAATTGAACCCTACTATTCTACAAAATGATCTCCTACATTCTGAATCTAGAAATCTATAAATTGGGATGAGCCTTACTATTGATGTTCTTATATCATCTTTT
Source organism: Iris pallida (assembly GCA_029216955.1). Lineage (NCBI taxonomy): Eukaryota > Viridiplantae > Streptophyta > Magnoliopsida > Asparagales > Iridaceae > Iris > Iris pallida. Next base: position 12,692,217 of record JANAVB010034218.1, read on the forward strand.
ACATGAATCAACGACGAATTGAAGGAATTTTGGCATTAAAAAATCCATCAAAAGCATATTTTCCGTAAAATCCAGATCCACTATGCTACAATTGATAAAGTTTCTGCTGAATCGAAATCATATCATACTTCTTTTCACGGAGCAAATGATGAATTCCATGAACATCGAAAGAACAAAAAGCAACGAAAATTACATGAATCAAAATCAATGAAAATTAGGTTTTCGCACAGCCGATGGATTTCAACATCAATTACATTAGGGATCATCATTTGGCCCCAAGTCCATGGGCGTCCGAAAAGCCCGTCCGGCCCGATGGGCCAAAGCCCGATAGAGTCCGGTCATTAGGGTAGTCCGGCCCGGTCCATATTAGTATAGGGCCAGGCTTAGGCTATGCATCCGTCCACCCGAGCCTGGCCCGAGGCCCGTCCGATACAAGAATTTGGACTAAGCATCCGCCCGAGCACTACTCAAGGCCAAATGATGATCAGCCATGTCCCTGCAACTGCTATTTCTGGCAGACTCTATATGTGTGGACAGTGACAGAGAGATGACAGGTCATGTATATAATACCTATTTGCCATCTTTGGATAGAGTTTGTAATCTACAAGTAGATATCTAGGGAAATATTTCCAAGGCGTTAAGTGTGCAAGAGTACTTTCTGGGTGGCTTTGATCAGTTTGAGGTGGATACATTTCTCACGTAAATTCTAATTACTATAGTTTTTTATGTTTGAGCAAATTTCTGAAGTTTTTGAAGTTTTTGAATTGGTTTAGTAACTTGATGACTATGAAATCTTCTTATTCTAACAAACTTCACAGGTTTGTGGTGGAGGTTTGAAAACACTAAATTCCAAGTTCAAAATAGGGTTTTGATGTCCATGCGTACTTTAATCGTCTTCTACATGGAAGAATGACAGATGAGACGAATCTCGTCTTAGGAAAACAATACAGCCGACCGAATTAGGGTTTTCCTAGATCGTCAAGTATTTGATATTATTTTACATGAATTAGAAACTTTTTTGCGTTACAAAATCAGTCAAAATCACAACTTCTCACAGAAATAAGTATCTCTAGGTAAATATTCTCCTCTCTCTTTGCCGTCTCCCTCAATCTCTTTCACCATGAAGATTATAATTTTCTTCAACAACAATTATATCGATGTAACCATCGACTAAACATGTGGAGTCTCGACCACAATTCGGCCATCATCATCAACATTATCAGCTCATTTAGTCTCTCAAGGCTTGTGAATTCTATAAAGTTCCCTCTCCTGGTCGGAGAAGACATGTACATGTACAAATAAGGTTTAATTTTTCCAATGAAAAAACTTTTATTTGGATTTCTGATTGAAGAAAAATATTTTTTTGGTATTTTGTAAAATATTGTGATGGACGATAGTTTGAATTTTTTTAAAATCTTTAGAATTTGGTATCACAAATAGTTCGATAATATGGTATAATACTTGATTTTTGTTATAGGGGTGAATTTGCTTTCTGCAGTGTCAATTGTCAAAAACAAACAAAGAATAGAGTATAGCGTATGATGATTGGAAAATAAGTGCTTCTTTCTGTGCAGTCAAAACTAGGGTCAGATATCATCAAATGTAGCAGGAACTTAAACCTCCGGAGCCAAAAAGAAAACATTGATATTCAATCTTATAAGTAAAATGTCTATCTAGTTTGGTTTACACTTGTTACACGGATCACCCATGCTTTGAAGACCATCCTATAGCTTTTAGTTTCTATAAAAACTAATAACACTGACCACCTTTATGGTTAGTAAATTTTTTAAAATAGAGGAGTGACCAGTATAATTATTTTTGGAATATGAGTAGTCCTATAATACTCATGAAACATAGGAGGGTCAGTATAATATAGGGGTGCAACTTGGACGGGCTAAACCCAAGCCCGATCGGGTAAACCTGTTAATGGATTGGGTTTGGGTTGAAGATACTCGGGCTCGGGTTAGGGTTTGGATTAAAATATTTGAACCGGATCAGAAATCGGGTTGGGCTCAGGTTCATGTGTCGGATTACCCAAAAATTCGAAATCCGATATACATATAATCTATATATATATTTTTATATATACACTCTTTCATACTTTAAATAAAAAAGTTTAAATCCTATAAATTTTTCCACCCAAACTCTTCAAATCCTTACCCTAAATTTTATTTTAATTTATATTTTGTAATAATTGAGGCATGATTGTTATTTAATTATGTGTTTAATATTAACCTTGTTTAAAATTATTTTAAATATGATATAGAGACAGATAAACCCGATGGATCCGACCCAACCCGAGGAACTTGGGTACTTTCCTATTCCTCCAAGTTCGTTGTTGGACTTCATATGTTGAACCCGAGGTCGGGTCGGACTTGAGCTCGGACTAGACTTATGATTTATTGGGTTGGGCACGAATTGAGCTCAAATCCGACCCAAGACCGAGCCCCGAAGAATAGAATATAGAGTATGATGATTGGAAAAGAAGTGCTTCTTGCTGTGAGTAGGAACTTAAACCCCTGGAACCAAAAAGAAAACATGGATATTCAACCTTATAAGTAAAATGTCTATCTAGGATATAGTTTGTTATCCTGTTGTATATGAAGTAGAAAAGTCCTCCTCTCGTATGCAGATCAGTTAGGGCTTGTTTGGCAACCGGATTTTACTATTTGGATTTGGATTTGAAAATCCTCCAAATCCAAATCATGGATTTTACTATTCAAATCCAACTCCAACCAAACATAGGATTTGGTTTTATGATTAATAATTAAATTATAGTCATGATCAATAATTAAGCTATTAATTAATTATGATTAATTATAGTTATTAATATTTATAAAATTAATAATTAACGATTAGTAATTAATAATTGACAATTAGTTATTATTAATTATAAAATTAATAATTAATGATTAGTTAATTTTTAAATAAATAACGCTTAATAATTAATAATTAACGATTAATAATTAATAATTAATAACTATAAATTATAATTAACGATTAATAATTAATAATTAACAATCGATAATTTTTTATTAACGATTAATAATTATAAATTATAATTATTGATTAATAATTAATAATTAATGATTAATTAACTATAAATTAAATATTTTAAAAATAGTAATTATAAATTAAAATTATTATGATTAGTAAATTATTATAAAATATGATTCTAATTGTGATTAAAATATTATTAATTAATATTATAATAAAATAGTTATTAACGAATTATTAATTAATATTATAATAATACTAAAATTATTAATATGATTATAACAAAATTAACTAATTAACTAATTTTTTAATTAATAATACTAAACATAGGATATGATTATTAATTAATATTATAATAATACTAATAAATTATTAATTAATATTATAATAATAATATAATAATAATACTAGTAAATTATGATTATTAACTAAATAATAAAATATTATTAATTAATATTATAATAATACTAATAAATTATTAATTATGATTATAACGAAATTAACTAATTAACTAATTTTTTTAATTAATAATACTATTTTTTAATTAATAATACTAATAAAATAATTATTTTTTATTAATTAACTATTTTTTAACGAAATTATTAAAGAATAAAAATTTTAACGAAATTATTAAAGATTAACTAATTTTTAATTACTAATTTTTAACAAAATTATTAAATAATAAATATTTTAACGAAATTATTAAAGAATAATTATTTTTTCCTCCAAAATCCAACCAAATTCAAGTTTTGGATTTTGTCATACTTTCCATATCCAAATCCATCTCCAACCAAACATAGGATTCCATGGATTTGTCTCCAAATTCATAAAAATTCAAATCCCACCTCCAAATATGGATTTGTCATACTTTCCATATCCAAAGTTGACAATGTATTCGTCTCCATCAAATATAAAAAAAAAAAATATTTAGACAAAAAGGCACACTCAATAGAACTTACATCTTCTCCAACAAGCCACACAAATAAAACCTCCACCGATTAGACAAAAGGAACACACAACACAACCTACATCTTCACCTAGCAATTTCTACTGAGAAAGACAAGGCACACATTAGACAAAAGGCAGACACAACAGAACATACATCTTCACCAACAGCAATTTCTACTGAGAAAGACAAAGCACACAAATATTCATGACCATATGAGAAACTATTGACTTGTTGAGAGAAAACTTTACCCTTCTAAAACACACAAACTTAAAGAAACACCATACTAGTGACTTATTGAGAGAAAACTTTACCCTTCCAAAACACACAAAACTAAAGAAATACTGCTCACTAGAGCTATTCATTCATCCTTCCTTCGTAGACTGCTACAGGCAGGGGCGTAGGCATATGGTGCCGAGGGGTTGCAGTTGCGCCCTCTGGAATTCATTTTTTTTAAGTATAGCCATAGGATCAAGACTTTTCTTGTCGATGAATATAATGCTACAGTGGTGACCGATGCGATGGTAGTGATATGCATCATGCACATGAGAAGCTACTCTAGTTTCTTTGCATGTCTTGTTTTAAGTAAACAAATAGAGAGATCTATCAATAAAAGAAATCTAATATGAATATTAACTTGGGAAAGATGATGTTCCTCTGGCTATAGAGAGAGATATGAACTCGTGAGCTAAGGTGGTTGGGAAAGTTGAGCTGATGGGTGTTGGATGAATATTTGCAATGAGACTTTTTTTTTTTTTTTCTTTTTTTTTCTCCTGTATGCTTTCTCCTGTCGGCATCATATGGACTGATTTCTTTTTTCTTTTCTTTTTTTTTTCTATGTATTTTTTTTCCATGTACGCTTTCCTGAATTAAAATCCTGCACCCCTGAATTAAAATTGTGGCTATGCCACTGGCTACAGGTGATCCCCAGATGGAAGTATATGCGTGGTTGGAAGTACTCATAGCCATTCTGACTTTGTAGGAGTACCTGCCCATAATTCAAACACAAAAGTATTTTATCAAAAAAAAAAAATTCTGCCCAAAAAATAATCCGAGACTAAAGCATCCATACACAGTCCAAAGTTCAGCAAAAAATAATAAATATGGACATGTCACTTAAACTTAGTTATACCCTTTGTGACCCAAACTCAATTTGGTTAGGTGTAATTGAACTAACAATTTAATTAGGATTCAAATCATCCCAACAACAAGTTTATATTTATGTAATGAAAATTTATGCATTCAAATTAACAAATAACTATTCTGCAATTAAATTATATAAATTATATGTTGCTGGCAGTAGAGCACAGTTAAGTAACTAAGTAAAGTAAGTAAGAGCAAATGTGGGATTAAGTCATCCCATGTTTTCTTTGTCAAATTAAGGAAAAAACAATTTCTTAAGTAACTGAACCTTACCTGCCCATAAATTCAAACAAAAAAATTATTTTATCAGAAAAAAAATACTCCCAAAATTATCCGAGACTAAAGCATCCATACATAGTACAAAAAGTACAGCAAAAGATAATAAATATGTTATAAATCAAATGATCTATAAGTTATTGATTAGTGATCAAGATTAATAGATAAGTTGAAAATTGCAAATTCGGATTAAAAATAAATATTTTTTTATAGAATGTATACTATCTTTTCCTGATTAAACTTCTTTGCACGACTAAACTTATTGAGACCTTTAATGACTAGTCGACTCAAATTCATTTCCGGTTTTGTAGTGCTCTGGCTCACCATTAATATCTCTAACCCCTATGCTTGTAAAACAAATTTTAAACAGTGTACTCTAGATGCTTCTCGCAGTGTTCAGAGTCATGTGATTTTCTGCAAGATAATTTTAGATTAATATTTTTGAAGTTATACATTCATCACAGTTTAAAGTTTTGAAGATTGGAAGCCATCCTCATTGGACAAATAACGGGTAATTGTTAAAAAAAAGGACACGCCAAGACACTTGCTCATATGATTATAGGATCTGTCGTCATCTTATATCGCGTCCAGAATTATTTTATTTATTTTATCCCACATTTGTTCTATTAAATTCAACTATATAAAAAAAGATAATCAAATATATTTTTGAAGATATGTTTCTTATTGAGATTCCACCATATGTTTTTTTTATTGAGATTCTAACATATCTTATTATCATATATTTTAGGTGACCTTTTCAATATGCATGATAAAAGATCATTCAATAAGCGTTCATTAAGTAAGATATGTTTCTTATTGATATTCTAACTTGATAAAGATTATTAAAATGGTAGAAATTTATTAAGTAGAAAACAAAATAAAAAATAGTCTAACTCGCTACAATTGACTAATTTATCATCTCCATAATATTTAACTTAATTTGATAGAGGATGAATTTATGGTTAGAAATTAAGATATTGGAGCTAAACTAAACATCGAATTAAAATAAAATATTATTGTCGATTTTTAAACTATATGAAAATTTGTTACAGAAATTTGTTTCAACTTCATGCTATAATCTGGGATAAAAAAAACCTTTCATAGTGCTTGCCACAACAATTCTTATTCTTAAAAAAAAAAAACAAGAAATTCTAGTACAGATCAACATATCGCTCACCTGCAATTACACAGTTATTTACAATTAGACGACTTAGCCCCACAAATACTTTTGCATATGAGCACGGGATTGCGACTACAGAGGCAGTGTTGATAATTGAAGCAGTAATAGGTGAGTTATCCATTTCAATAAACCTCAACTACGAAAATAGTGTCCAAATCAGACGAAAAGATCGACAAATCATGCTGCTGCGGACAGCGTGTCGGATTGACATCAAGGCAATGGTTTTAACCAAAAGCTCTGTTGGTAGATCGTGCAATCTAGCCATTTTTTTCGCTACAATAAAAGAAGATTTTTTTTGTCATGATATGGTAAAATAGTTGACATCAAAGAAAATGGTATGAAACATGTATATGGTAAGTGCTTTTTTTTATTATACATATGTGTTTTTACTTTTAACACAAATTAAATTGGAACTATTGTTTAGTAGAACGGTGGTAAGAATTGATCCAAGAGATCCAGGGTCCATGATCCCTCAACTTCTGTATTAATTTGAATTTTTGTCAAAATAGATACCGGGCAGGGCTGGGTCGCTGGCGTGAAACCATTTAACCCAGCCCGGATCCAATTGGGAGTACGGGCCGAGCCGGGTTGGGCTACCGGGTCCTAATCCTGGACCCAGCCCAAACCCGGATGCAATGTGGGCCAGGCCGGACTGGCCCGTTGACCGGGCCCGGGCCAACCCAGACCAGTTTTGTCGGGCCGGTTCAGGGTCAGTTTCCGGGCCGGTTCAGGGCCTCCAAGCCCAATACACACCTTGAGGCTTACATCGAATTTGGTTCTAGACTTGGATGGGTGGGGTTCAGGTCTAGTCGGGTTCGTGTTGGGTCAAATTCAAATCGGGTTTTGATGGTTGGTTCTGGTTCAAGTTCTGGTCCAGGTGGGATTAACTGAAATTGGAAGTACCCTTCACTTTGATAATTCTGCTCACGGCAGTCCCACTAACACTCGTATATGATTTGTTCACGAAGATTACTATCACCATCTCTATAGAGTCCATACCCAAACTTAATATCATTGATTCCTCTACATCAATTGGAGATACTTTGTTTATGCAAAATATTTCCTTGCACAAAGAAGAACTCTCCAGTGAGAGGTTCATCAAATTCAACAGAAAATTAGTAAGCGGGGGTGACTTTAATGTAGTCACTTGTCCAAAGGAAAAAAAACATAGGGAGAGGGATATATTGGCCTACAGTGCCAAAGTTCAAAGACTTCATTCGAAATTCAGATCTTTCAGGAGATAAACTTTAGTGGTTTTGTCACATACTTTATTTAATGGACTTCATAAACGCAAATTCAGATCTTTCATGAGATGAACTTTAGTGGTTTTGTCACATACTTTATTTAATGGACTTCATAAACGCCAAGCACCTGGGCTACATGAAGTCTTTATGGAGACACAACTTTTTGCTATAAATGTCCGAACCTATGGTTCCTAACATGAACCGAGTCCTCCTACCTCTAGTGTCTAGAGAATGGCAGTAGTAGTAGTCTCCTGTGATTGTACTAAGCAGTTGAAAAAATGTCTATGAGCCTGGAATTGGAACAATTTTTGCAATATATACAAAACGCGGGCAGAACTGCTGGACCAAATTGACTCACTTGAGCGTAAATTGCGGACCATAAGCCAATTGAATCAAAGATGGAGATAGGAACTCAGCTTTCCTCCGTGGCTTAAATATTTAAATCCAACATTTACTCTCCTTCAGAATGGACACAAAAAGTTGATGCAATACTACTCATCTCTCTATTGTAAACATCAGGTTGTTGTGATGCTTCTGAATTTATATCTTGCATTCCTACTCTAAGACCATCTCCAATGATGATTTCTAAAATTGAGTTCTTATCCTACTTGGCATTGTAATTTAAGGAGATTTCTATCATAGTTGGAAGAGTTTCTACATAAAAATTGTAGACATACAAAAATGCTCTCTAATGGTTCTCCATTTCTATCCTATGTGTCACATAGTAAATTTAATGGTGTGGGGACTAATAATAATTGTCATGAGAGATAGGAGAATTTCTATGAGAGTTTCTACATGTAGAAACCCTCCTAGAAAGTTTTCATCCTACATCATTGCCACCTAGGATAGAAATGGTGATAGAAATCACCATTGAAAGACGTTTTTTCTAAAATGGATTTCTTCGATAGAAATAGGGAAGATAGAAACCCCCATTGGAGATGGTCTAAGTGACATGTTGGGCTGATAGGCCTATAGATTAGCTCTAGATAAGAGAAAGTTCCAAAACGATACAACGGTTGGATCCACGATAAAATCGCAGTCAAAGTTGCTGCCATAAATCAGAATTCAGAAGAAACCTTACGAGATTCAATCTTTGAGTTTCGATTTAATAGATACATTGAACAATTAAATGGTTCAAAATTTCATAACCAGATAGAGCTATTAACCAAGTTTGATCAGGAAAAATTGGTTTAACAGTCCAATGAGTGGATTGCCCCAGGAAACAAGCGTGAAGTTGGCTTTACGAAACAAAATTCTCAGAGTCGCGAAACAGAACCAGCTTCGAAGAGCATTAGTTGCTACACAGAATAAGGAATCAACTCCTCAAAATCGTCCAAACATGTATTCTCTGACACAGAAATTTCGAAAATACTATTTGGCACCCGCGGGTGCATAGTCGGTGCAGAATTCCTCGGTGAAGCTGCGCTCGGTGCAGCTGCCGATTGTTGGCGACAGTCGACGGTCGACTGGTTCGACGAGCCACGGCCGAGCTCCGTCGTGGGTATACTGCTCCGTCTAGGCTAGCCTCAGTCCGGCGAGTCTATTCCTTGCTGTTCCGGCAAGTTCGACGATCCGATCGTTGTCGATGCCTAGGTCGATTCGGTTCCATTTTGAACTCACTGTAAGTCTCTGAACCTTTTTCCTATAGAATTTTGTGATGATCTTCCTAAATTCAAGTCCGATCTATATGTATTCGGCAGTTTTGAGGTGTCGACGAGTCCGGTCGAGAGCTCGGTTTTCTCTCTGTGATCCGACGAATCAAGAACGAAGAACTTCGATTCAGAGTATGTATGATATTCTACTTTCCCTGTTGTTATACAACCCGCTCCCAATTAGTTTCAAATTGGTTACATAAATTTCCCATTACTTGGGGAGGAAGATTAGTCTTTTACTTATTATTTGGTTCTTTTTCCTTAATTATTAGGATTAACAATAATTACCTATATTCATTGGAAATAATTTATTAAATTCTAATTACTAACACATGATTAGGAAATGAGCAAAGTTCTAGGGAAATGATTTTAATTAAGAAATTTTGGGATTACATGGGATACATATTTATATCCCTTAAAAAAATGTCCTCAAAATTTAAGGATATACACGCACAAGAAAAGGGGTATTTCGATGAAGAGGAAGGATACATCAATGCTCAAACAAATGAGGCAATGCTCAAACAAATGAGGATAGCGTTCCTACATCTCATCTCATCCCCTCGCTCGTAAGTTCTTGAAGTAATCCTCCCAGTCATAAACATAAGCAAATGAAATAATTAATGGTTGAAGCAATCCATGGTAATGTGCTCGTTCTTGAAGTAACATAGAGTTGGCAGGGTTCTCTAAAAAGAATAATGAAGTTCGTTTGTTCATGTGAGGTTGAGGTGCGAGTCTTGGGTGTACGTGGGTTAAGGTCGATTCTGGTTTAATCGGGTGGTTGCCGTCCAAGTCGGATTGGGGGCCTAGCCATGTCCGGGAGCAAGTTGAGTTCGAATCCAAGTCAAGTCATGTGTGGTCTGGTCCAATTGGGTAGGGTCCAAATCATGATAGCTCCCGTCTAATTTCGGATGCAGTGACGTCATAGCTAGTCGGGTTTGGATCGGCTAGGTAGGGTTCAAGGCATATCAGGTTCAGGTCTTAATTGGTTCGGTTGCATAGTGGAGTTTCGGGTCCATGTTGAGATCACGTTAGAGTTACGAGGCTTGGGTCTAGTAAAGTCAGGCAAAACTAAGGTCAAGTGTATATGGTCGGATCAGCTTGGGCTTAGATTGAGTTTGGGTCTAGACTTGGATGGGTGGGGTTCAGGTCTAGTCGGGTTCGTGTTGGGTCAGATTCAAATCGGGTTTTGATGAGTTCAGGTTAGAGTAGGGTTCTGGTTCAAGTTCTAGTCCAGGTGGGATTAACTGAAATTGGAAGTACCCTTCACTTTGCTAATTCTGCTCACGACAGTCCCACTAACACTCATATATGATTTGTTCACGAAGATTACTAAGCCTTGGATTATATATAGGGGGTGACTTTAATGTAGTCAGCTGTCTAAAGGGAAAACAACATACATAGGGAGAGGGATATATTGGCCTAAAGTGTCACAGTTCAAAGATTTCATTCGAAATTCAGCTCTTCATGAGATAAACTTTACTGGTTAGTCACATACTTGGTTTATTATAAACACCAAGCACCTGGGCTAGGTTAGATGGAGTCTTTATGGAGACACAACTTTTTGCTGTAAATGTCCAAACCTATGATTCCTAACATGAACAGAGCATGCTCAGATCATCGTCCACTGCTCATTAAGCATACCACTACTTCTATGGTGTCCGGGGGCTTCAAATTTATCAATGAATATTTCCTACCTCTAGTGGCTAGAGATGACAATCTTCAATAGTAGTGTCTCCTGTGATTGTACTAAATAGTTGAATAAATATCTATGAGCCTGGAATTGGAGCAATTTTCGCAATATATACAAAAGGCGCGCAGAAATGCAGGACCAAATTGACTCACTTGAGTATAAGTTGCAGACTGCATGGCTTCAAGAGGATATGAACTCTCTAATCACCACTATCGATGCTCTGGTCTCAGTTATACCAAAAGAAGAGATCCACTAAATGATGTTACGACCCGCATCGATCGGACACGAGGGCTTTAGCGCGTCCAGTCTACGCTGCTACATCGACGGTAGTACGTTGTCTTGTCACGCCCTAGAACTATAATACTGGCAAGTAGGAACGGACCAGGCCAGCTACGTATACCAAAGTACTCCAGTAGTCCGAAATAACGTATAAGCTGTATAGATGGGGGTTACTGCTACAAGCCAACAGTCAATCTTAGATCAAATATTCCTTGATATCTCAATCTCAGGCAAACAAGTAATGTACAAGAGTATGATCATCAGACATATAAGACAGTAAAGCGTCACAAACTATAATATATAGATGATCATGAAGCTAGTAATACAAAGTGCAGAACTAGCAAGAGTGTAAGTAATACATGATCAACTCTAACTGCAGTCTACAAATATACAGACCATGTCTAGGCCAGTAGGACAAATGTCAAGTCCAAAATACGAGTTAAACACGTGCTCGGTAGCTAAACACCTCAAAAGAATATAGAGAAAAAGAGTGGGTAAGAGATAGAACACCCACTCAAGCACCTGTTGCTCCGGGTGGTCACCATCGAGTAGAAGGTCCGGAAGATCCTCGAACTCATCAACTAGATCTGGTCAAACAAAACCAGTGGGGTTAGACCCCCAATAGCAAGTACCATAAAGGAAGCCCCCAATAGCAAGTACCATAAAGGAAGTCAATCTATGAACTAAAACCAGCATACTAATCATAACAACACTAAGTAAAGCAGTAAACGAGACAGAAATAATAAATAGGTACCACAGTATATATGAAAGAAAATTGAAAACATGTAAGAAAATAAACTATGAACATGTAAGATATACTAGGCATGTGAGACCTGTAGTGAAACCAAGCATGCAAGACGTGTAGTGAAGCCAAGCATGTAAGACGGAATAATAGCATGAACATGAATAACATGAATCTAAGTACTGAAATAAGATAAACTGGAGCAAGACTAGACTATACTAAACAGGAATGGACTCCATCCATCAATCACAGCCAAACAGTGAATACGGCTTAATACATTAGCTAACTAGGGTTATCACAATCCTAATTACTAGCATATGCAAGTTTGAGAAATCCGATCTAGTTATCTGCCCTGCAGACTACCCAATTGATCTAAGCAAAAATAATAAAAAGTATAGCAGACACACCGCAATAAGATACGTGTGTCCTAAAGAAGTGTCCCACTCGACGGTGTGTTGGAATAGTGCTCATCATGACAGATAGCTCCAAATCCCTAGTATATATATATATATATATATATATATATATATATATATATATATATATATATATATATATATATATATATATATATAAGATCGTGAAACAAGGGGTGCATAAAAAGTCTCACCTCCCAATGATCTAGATAATCAAGCTAGTTGTTAATCCTTAACATTTTCATTCAGGATTCTGGATGTGACATTCCGCAGAATCCATCCCAGATATGAGACATGCAAGACTGGACAGAACAAGCAAGAAAGTGCACCACAACAAGCCACTACAAGACAAGTCAAGGAAAGTATCAAAACTGGAGTGCGCTACGACGAGCCACATTAGTAAACTAGACATATACTTGAATCAAGAGTGCGCCATGACAGACCACTATCAGGAAGCTAGACATGTACAAGAAGTCAGGAGTGCACCATGACAAGCCACTATTAAGAAGCTAGACGTAAACATGTTCCGGATCCAACCAAGCATGGCAAAGCAAGACAGTAAACTGAGCACATCATGTACAATAAAGCAACAAGCAAGAAAAACTCAGGAAATCAAATCGAAATCAGAAATATACAACTTGGGTGCTGGATCGGTATTTCGACGGTACACATCGGTGCACCGTCGGTATGCCGAATTCTATAGGCAAAAACTTACTAGCAAATTCTAAGTGCCGCATCGGTATACCCTCGGAATGGATCGGTACACCGTCGGTATGCCGAAAAGTGTCACAACAGCTTTTCAACCAAAAGGAGGGCTCATAATTCAGAATTCCGGCGGTACACATCGGTACACCGTCGATATGCCGATTTTGATCGAGAAACAATACTAAAGACTTGAAACAGGTTCCAAAAACCAAAACACGTTCCTAAAGTTGCTAAAATCAATACAGCCATAAAAACAATACTAGGAGGTCGTACATAGCATGTATACTAAGTCTCATGGCAAATCACCCCGGTATCGTTTTCGATAAGGAGTTTTCTACTAGAAAATAATGAGGCGTAGCAAGATAACGAAAGCCTAGCTCAGATCAAATTTTCGAAACGGGCAAAATGACCATAATCATGAGGGAAACATATTTAGTAAAGCAGGTAGTAGAAATTACTGGACTATCAAGGCAATACGAAAACAAAAACCACAATAAAGCAATAAAACATCCAGTAGTTCGGCAAGATGTACTTGCCTAATAAAGCTCCAAGCCTAGCTCTTCAAATCTACCACCAAGAGGGGTTCAGAAACCACACTCTGAGGTCTCGAGACCAAGCTCCAAGCTCCCGAGAAATACGGAGTGGAAACAAGAAGAAATGAAGAGTGGAGAGAGAAAGTGAAAAGAGAAATCGAAAAAATCTAATCGTATATATAGAGAAAGTGAATTAATTATAACCTTCCGATCGCGATCCACGACTCGATCAGAATTAATCTTGACCGCTCAGAAGAAAACCAAAAAAACCAATGGATAATAGAATGTATCATCACTATTTATCAAAATATCTAAACGAAAATATCTCGAATTTAAAATATCTATAAAGTGGAATATCTGCCTGGACGGTACACCGTCGGTACATATCAGTATGCTGGCAGTATGCTGGTTTCACAGAAAAGTTCAAAAATTCAAGTTTTTTTTTTCGATTCTCTGGAATCCAAGAAAATGCAGGATACAATATAAAATACTTATCTGTATATAAATACCGATATTGTGACGAGTCTCACATGTCTAGACCTCAATATTCATCAAATGATCAAGGAGTATTAATCTACTAAATCATAGTTGTTTTCATCCAGAAAAGAGGAGTTTATTCTTGGGAAAAAAAACTTTGTTGAACTTGTTTACGCACAATCGATTTACAAGAATATGTAAATAGAAAACTTTGAGGCATGTCGAGATTGGGGAGATGGGGCGATAAAGGTCGAATTGTTGGAACTTTTGGTTTTTTAGTTCCACTTTATAGGTATTTCAAATATACCATAGACAAAAGGGAAGAGACTTTTGTTTAGTCCCACATCGCTTAAAACCCACACTTGAGAGTGGGTATATATATGTTTACACCTTCTACATGGTTGTGATGAGTGGGTAGTTAGAGGGGTGCTCGCGCGCCCGGGGGGCATTGGGCTAGAATGCACCCGGGTTGGAGGGAAGCTCCAGAAAACCTTAATGCGCATGTGCGGGCACGTCGCACACGCAGGGGGGGTGCAAATCCGGGCCGTTTAGCCTCGCGCGTAGGCGGGACACGACCCTACTTTTTGCATTTTTTCTTGGTAAGTGAGCCCGTAATTTATGCGTAACCGCCCCTACTCATTCAACACGACTCATTCTCGTTCCTGATTCTTCTCCTAAGATTTGGTTCACGATCTAACAGTATTAGAGTTTTGCAACTCTATATATTCATTCGTTCTTCATTGAAAGAATACACCACTGAGATCTAAAACTACCAAATAGAGAAAGATCTGAAACGCTGTCGTTCGTCTTCTTCCCTGTTCGACTGTAGGTTGCAGATAGGTACTGCTATCTGTAACTCGTTGTTATATCCTGGAGGAAAGTCGCCGTTCGAGCCTTACAGTAACGATAAGGGGCGAATCTTTTCTTGAGGACAGTGATTCACACACCTCAACGACTCCGAGTTCTGTTCCACGAAGCTTCTACCCCAACAATCTCAAGAAAAAATGGCTTCTCAGAACAATGATCTCGCTGCTGCTGGATTCGTTCAATCTCGTTCAAGGCTACCTAACGTATCGAAGATCGAAGTTTTCAACGGTACCCACTTCAAACGCTGGAGGGAGAGGATCTACGTCTGCTTGGACGTGCTGAACTATGCGAAGTACCTGACTGAACCTGAACCTGAAAAGCCGGCGGCTATGGAGTTCGATTCGGCTAACATAGAAGATGCTGCCAACGCTTTCGATGATTTCCAAAAGCTGCACGATGAGTGGTAGCAAGGAAACAAGGTATGCCGATACACTATTCTAAACACATTATCGAATGAGATCTTCGATATATACTATTCATATAAATCAGCTTACGAAATCTGGGAAAATATGAATAAGAAGTATATAATCGAAGATGCTGGTACTCAAAAGTACGCTATTGGGAATTATCTTAAATTCCAGTTTGTTGACTCTAGAGATATCTCTTCTCAAATCATTAAATTTCAAGTTCTTTTAAATGATTTGAAAACTGAGGATATTGAACTCCCTGATGCTTTCGTCTCTGGTTGTTTGCTTGAGAAACTACCTGAATCATGAAAAGACTACAAGGACAAGGTGAAGCACAAAAGGAGGCAGATGAGTCGGGAAGACATGATTATTCATGTCCGGATTGAAGAGAAAAACAGGAAACTTGACGCAAGATTAGCTACAGAGTTTGACTCTAAGGCTAATATTGTGGAAGGTAATCCCAGTTCTGCTTCTAATCGGTTTAGGAGAAATCCTAAGAAAACCGATAAGAAATCTTCTATTCCGAAGACTAACAATTTCCATCCTTTTAAGAAGAATAAAGGAAATTGTTATGTTTTTGGAAAACCCGGACATCATGCTTTTCAGTGCAGACACAAGAAGGATGGAGACAACAAAGATGTCACTCCGAAAGCTAATATAGTGAAGGATGATGTCTTTGCTGCTGTTGTCTCTGTTGTGAACATGGTGGCTGAGAAAAAAGATTGGGTTATTGATTCTGGAGCAACCCGTCACATCTGTGGTGACTTAAAGTCTTTCTCAGAGTACACCCAAGTGAAAGATGGAGAAGAACGAGTCTATATGGGTGACTCTAGGCATGTACCCGTCCTGGGAAAAGGCACAGTTCTTCTTAACTTGACTTCTGGGAAAACCATTTCACTGGGTAATGTACTGCATGTTCCTGACATTCGCTGCAATCTGATCTCTGTGTCACTTTTGGTTCAAGCTGGAATCAAAGTGAACATGGAATGCAACAAGGTAGTGCTTTCTAAGAATGAGACATTCATAGGGAAAGGGTATTGTAACCAGGGTTTATTTATTCTGAATGTACTCAAAACTGTTATTAATGAAAATTATGCTTCTTCTGCTTATATGGTTGACTCTTTTGATTTGTGGCATGGTAGACTAGGACATGTTTCTGCACCTTATATTAAGAAAATGAAAAAAACTGGTTTATTGCCTAACATCACTAAACCAACGAATGATAAGTGCGAAGTATGTGCTGAAGTTAAAGCCATCAAAAAGGGTTGTTTACCTGTTATTTCTAGAGATAATACTGATTTGCTTTCTTTAGTTCACACCGATCTTGCTGAATTTAGAAGCTTAATGTCTAGAGGAGGGAAATATTATTATATTACCTTTATAGATGATTACTCTAGATACACGAAGGTATATCTCCTTAGAAACAAGCATGAAGCAGGTGGGATGTTTCTGAAATATAAAGCTGAAGTTGAGAATCAACTAGATAGGAAAATTAAAAGGCTTAGGTCAGATAGAGGAGGTGAATATGAGTCTAATCCCTTTGCTGACCATTATGAACAACTTGGCATAATTCAAGAGACTATCCCTCCATATTCACCAGAATCGAATGGGGTAGCTGAAAGAAAGAATAGAACCTTGAAAGAGATGATGAATGCTATGTTGGTTAGTTCAGGTGCACCCCTGAACTTGTGGGGGGAAGCCATCCTATCTGCTTGTTTTGTTCAGAACAGAATATCTTATAAAGCAACTGGCAAGACACCCTATGAGTTATGGAAAGGCTATACGCCTAACCTAAAATATCTCAAAATGTGGGGGTGCCTCGCCAAAGTTCTGTTAGTAGGACCTAAAAAGACAAAATTAGGTTCTAGAACTGTTGATTGTGCGTTCATTGGTTATGCTAATAACAGTGCTGCGTATAGATTTTTGGTGGTTAAGAGTGACTCTGACCAGGTTGTTGTCAATACTACTCTGGAAACCAAAAATGCTGATTTCTTCGAAACTATTTTTTCTTAGAAATCCGGTCTCGAAAGAACTGTTAACCATACCGAACGTATCTATGAGACTACCGAACGTATCTCTGAGACTCCTGAAAATTTAGAATTTGAAATGAGAAGGAGTAAAAGAGCGAGGATATCCACCAATTTTGGTGATGATTTTCACATGTTTCTTGTGGATGATGATCCGATAACCTATGATAATGCTATGCATTCTAGAGACGCACCTTTCTGGATAGAAGCAATCAACAGTGAGTTAACCTCAATTATGTCTAATCATACTTGGGAAGTTGTTGATTTACCTCATGGTGCTAGAGCTATAGGTTGCAAATGGATCTTTAAGAAGAAACTAAGAGCAGATGGCTCTATTGAGAAATACAAGGCTAGGTTGGTTGCGAAGGGATTCTCCCAGAAGAAAGACATAGACTATTTTGACACTTTCGCCCCTGTGACACGAATCTCTTCTATTAGGATTTTAATTGCTTTGGCAGCAGTTCATAAGTTAATTATCCATCAAATGGATGTGAAAACTGCTTTCTTAAATGGTGATTTAGAGGAGGAGATTTATATGTCACAGCCAGAAGGTACTATTGTACCGGGTAGTGAGAAGAAAGTATGCAAACTAGTTAAGTCTTTATTTGGGTTGAAACAGGCACCTAAACAATGGCATGAGAAATTTGATTCTGTGATGGTGTCTAATGGATACCTGATCAATGATGCAGACAAATGCGTATACTATAAGTCTTTTAATAACTCTTATATTATGCTTTGTCTCTATGTGGATGACATGCTTATTTTGGGACCTAACCTTGATATTATAAATGAGATCAAAAACCACCAAATAGAGAAAGATCTGAAATGCTGCCGTTCGTCTTCTTCCCTGTTCGACTGTAGGTTGCAGATAGGTACTGCTATCTGTAACTCATTGTTGTATCCTGGAGGAAAGTCGCCGTTCGAGCCTTACAGTAACGATAATGGGCAAATCTTTTCTTGAGGACAGTGATTCACACGCCTCAACGACTCCGAGTTCTGTTCCACGAAGCTTCTACCCCAACAATCTCAATGAGACCAAAAGATTTTTAGCTTCAAATTTTGATATGAAAGACCTTGTGAAGCTGATGTAATATTAGGTATTAAAGTTGTAAAGACAAAAGATGGTCTTACATTGTGTCAAGAATACTATGTCGAGAAGTTTTTGAAAAGATTTGGATATTATGACTGTAAGAGGGTGTCGACGCCATATGATGCTAATATCCATCTTAAGAAAAATAAAGGACATAGTGTCTCCCAGAAAGAATATGCCCAAATTATTGGTAGCTTAATGTACTTGATGAACTGTACGAGGCCTGACATAGCTTATGATGTTGGCAGACCGAGCAGATATACTCAGAGTCCTAGTAAGGAACACTGGGTTGCCATTGAGAGATTAGCCAAGTACTTAAAAGGTACCATTAATCATGGAATATCTTTCAAAGGGTCCCCACCTGTGTTAGAGGGTTATTGTGATACTAACTAGATCTTAGATTCAGATGAGATCAAATCCACTAGTGGTTATGTGTTTACCCTTGGTGGGGGTGCAGTGTCTTGGAAATCTACCAAGCAAACATGTATAGCTCGTTCAACCATGGAGTCCGAGCTAATCGCCTTAGAGAAGGCATGTTCTGAGGCTGAGTGGCTTAGAAACCTCTTAGCGGATCTTCCTATTAGTGTAAATGCTCCTCCTCCTGTGCCTATGCATTGTGATTGTCAAGCTGCTATCGCAAAGGCAAAGAGCAAGATTTACAATGGGAAAAGTAGACATATACGTCTAAGACATACAGTGGTAAAACAGCTGTTAAAATCCGGAGTTATATCCTTAGATTATGTGAGGTCAGAGTTGAATTTGGCCGATCCTCTGACCAAACCACTTAAAAGGAGGCAAGTGGAAGATACGTCGAGGGGAATGGGACTTATGCCTAAAACAGAAAACAAGAGTGATGGTAACCCCACTTATTTGATTGGTGATCCCATGACTTAGGTTCATAGGGGTAAGAACAAGTCATTGGTTGTTTTTGTGTACTATCGACTATTGTATTTGTCACGACCCGCACCCGGTTTTCGGATACGAGACGTGTTCAACCCAGCCTATGCCGCAGAGTCGGCGGTAGAACGCTGTCAAGCCCGCAAGAAAATAAATGCTCAAAATAAATATTTACTGCTCATTCACAATTCTAAATTTATTACAACATTTATAGGTTTTAAAATTAAAGTAAAAACAAGCTTTTACAATTGTTGGAACTTTTGGTTTTTTTAGTTCCACTTTATAGGTATTTCAAATACACCATAGACAAAAGGGAAGAGACTTTTGTTTAGTCCCACATCGCTTAAAACCCACACTTGAGAGTGGGTATATATATGTTTACACCTTCTACATGGTTGTGATGAGTGGGTAGTTAGAGGGGTGCTCGCGCGCCCGGGGGGGCATTGGGCTAGAATGCACCCGGGTTGGAGGGAAGCTCCAGAAAACCTTAATGCGCATGTGCGGGCACGTCGCACACGCAGGGGGGTGCAAATCCGGGCCGTTTAGCCTCGCGCGTAGGCGGGACACGACCCTACTTTTTGCATTTTCTCTTGGTAAATGAGCCCGTAATTTACGCGTAACCGCCCCTACTCATTCAACACGACTCATTCTCGTTCCTGATTCTTCTCCTGAGATTTGGTTCACGATCTAACAGTATTAGAGTTTTGCAACTCTATATATTCATTCGTTCTTCATTGAAAGAATACACCGCTGAGATCCAAAACCACCAAATAGAGAAAGATCTGAAACGCTGCCGTTCGTCTTCTTCCCTGTTCGACTGTAGGTTGCAGATAGGTACTGCTATCTGTAACTCGTTGTTGTATCCTGGAGGAAAGTCACCGTTCGAGCCTTACAGTAACGATAAGGGGCGAATCTTTTCTTGAGGACAGTGATTCACACGCCTCAACGACTCCGAGTTCTGTTCCACGAAGCTTCTACCCCAACAATCAACGCGATTCCTTTACTCCTTTGACGATTTGGGATGGAAAATGTGTAAGGGAACGAGCTTGGTCGAGGCTAAAAGGTCTGATATCGTATGATCATCCCTGATACTTGCAAAGAGTCAGCTATTTATAGAAAAGAGATTGTCGGTGGTTGTTCTTGACTTCCTGAAGCGACAAGCTGTTGGCGGAAAAAGTTGCTGAGTAAAGCACATCCGTAGTAGGTAGTGTCCTGAAACAAAGACGGTGTGTTCCACATATGATCAGTAACCGTGCATGGTCGTGGTTTGCTCCTTATGCACAAAGTGAGACACATCTTCTAGAAATAAGGAGAGGATGCCACGTGACTTGCGATTGCGACTGCATGTACCATGATACGATCATGGGAGAAGAGGTGGGTTCTATTTCATTGTGTAATGTAGGATACAAAAACATCACAAAAATTATTGCTAATAGAGTTCGACCCCTTAATCTCATCACCCCATTTCAAAATGTTTTTGTTCCCGGTCACCAAATCTCTGATAATATTACTATGGCTCAGGCATTGTTCTATTTCCTTATGAAATTTGATCGTAACCATACCTAGCTCATTTGCTCTCAAGATTGATATGGCTAAAGCCTATGATAGGTTGAGTTGGGATGTCATTATTCAAACTCTTCTTGGGTTTGATTTTAAGGGTAATTCTCATGAACTTATTATGCAATGCATCAAAACTGTCTGCTTTGCTATCCTTGTTAATGGATCACCTTCATCAACTTTTTGTCCTACCTGTACGTGGCATTCGACAAGGTTGTCCTCTCTCCACCTACATCTTTATGTTTGGAGAACTCCTTTTTAAACACTCCACCATTATGGACAGGAATGTCTTATACGAAGGCATCAAATTAAACATAAACTCGAGTAGAAGATACTCTCACTTGCTTTTTGCAGACGACCTTCTCTTATTCGGGTCTTGCTCCATCCAAAACATTCTGCAAATCAAACACATCATCAAGTCATTCCAATCATGGTCTGGACAACAAATTAATTTCGATAAATCCTCCATTTTCTTTTCCAAAAGTCTTGATTTGTACATGAGACAAATTTATAAAGATATCCTTAATGTCAATTTGATGAGGTCTTCGCATAAATACCTTGAGCACCATGTTTTATTACCCAAAACCAGAATTTCAACTTATAACAATATCATTGAAGCTAGCAAATCTAAACTCTTGGGATGGGATGGACGATGTCTCTCTCATGCGGGAAGAATGACATTGATTAAATCTACCATGTCATCCCTACCTACTTACTACATAGCTTTTTATTTTATCCCTAGAAAGGTATCCAAAATATTAGCTCAACAGCAGAGGCAGTTTTTGTGGGAAAGCTCAGAGGACAAGGAATAAATTCAGTTTACTGCATGGAACTGTTGGATAATGATTCAAAAGCTAACGTTCATGTGAAATTCACTTTGCTGAAATGAAGGACATTCGCAAAAAAGATGCGAAGGCGCTACTCATATTACAACAGGCGGTGAGTGACACCATCTTTCCAAGAATTGCAAATGCGGTAAAATCAAGCGATGCATGAAAAATTTTGAAGCAGCAGTATGAAGGTGATGGTAAGGTAAAATCTGTCAAATTACAAACTCTCAGAAGCGATTTTGAGAATCTTTCCATGAAGGATGCTGATACAATTGATGATTATTGCACTAAAGCCTCAAATGTCGTTAATTAGTTAAGAACTCTTGGTGAAGAGGTTGACGATAAAAAGGTAGTGGAAAAAGTTTTAAGAACTTTAGTTCCTAAATTTGACCATGTAGTAGCTGCAATAGAGGAATCTAAAGATTTATCTAATTATTCTTTTAGTGCACTAACAAGTTCTCTTCTAGCTCATGAACAAAGACTAAACAGGACAGCAGAAAAGAACGTTGAAAGTGTATTTCAGACAAGAGTGGAAAATACAAAACCGCATCAAGGAAGAGGATTTGCAAGAGGTGGCTATCGTGGACATAGCAGAGGCAGAGGAAGAGTTGATTGGAACAATCAAAGATGAGGTACCAACGATCGAGGAAATCAAGGACGATCTGACTGGAACAATCAAAGAGGCGGCCATAATGATAGAGGTAATCATTCACGGTCTGACTGGAACAATCAACGCGGCGGCCACAATGATGGAGGTAATCAACACCAAAGCTACAAAGGAAAACAATGCTACTTTTGTAAAAAGTTTGGACATACCGAGGCATACTGCTTTGCCAAAGGTAAGCAACAAGTGAATTACGCAGAAAATGGTGCTGATGAAGGTAAAGAAGATAATAATCTTTTTATGACTTGTTCTAATTCTGACAAAATTAGAAGTAATGTTTGGTTTTTAGATAGTGGTTGCAGTAACCATATGACAGGAGACAAAAAACTCTTCTGTGATCTGAATGAATCT
The DNA here is from genome assembly GCA_029216955.1 of Iris pallida. NCBI lineage: Eukaryota > Viridiplantae > Streptophyta > Magnoliopsida > Asparagales > Iridaceae > Iris > Iris pallida. Next base: position 12,715,187 of record JANAVB010034218.1, read on the forward strand.
GTGAACACAGAAGTTAGGCTGGGAAATAATGCAGTTATGCAAATTGAAGGAAAAGGTACAGTTGTAGTAAGAACAAAGTCAGGTATGGAAAAGGTAATCCATGGTGTTTTTTATATTCCTAGTCTTGCTCATAATTTGATAAGTGTTGGTCAGTTGATTGCAAAGGACTATTCAGTTACTTTCAAAAATGATACATGCTTTATTACGTCCAAAAATTCTGATAGGCCTACGTTGAAGATTCATATGGCTGAAAATAAAATGTTTCCTCTTGAAATTTCATGCCTTGATAATTATGCTTTAGTTTCCAATATGAAGAATGATTCTCAGTTATGGCATTTACGTTATGGACATCTATATTTCAATGGCTTAAGGTTGTTGAGTCAGAAACAAATAGTTCTTGGCTTACAAGGAATTGAATGTGTTGATACTGTGTGTGAAGGTTGTGTTTATGGAAAACAACACCGTTCATCTTTTCCTGTAGTAAAATCATGGAGATCTACTAAGCCTTTAGAACTTATTCATGCTGATATTTGTGGTCCAATGCAGACATTATCATTGAATAAGAATAGATATTTCTTACTCTTTATTGATGATTTTTCTCGAATGAGTTGGGTTTATTTTTTATCAAAAAAGTCTGAAGCTTTTTCTAAGTTTCAGGAGTTCAAGGCTTTTGTTGAAAAATAAAGTGGAAATGCTATCAAAATCCTCAGAACTGATAGAGGGGGAGAATTCTTATCAAATGAGTTTAACAATTTTTGTAAGAAAAATGGTATACTCAGGCAGCTTACAGTAAAGTGCACACCTCAGCAAAATGGAGTGGCTGAGAGAAAGAACAGAACTATTGTGGAGATGGCTCGAAGCATGCTGAAAGAAAAGAATCTACCTAATGATTATTGGGCAGAAGCTGTGGCAACTTCGATATATTTACTAAATCGATCGCCAACAAAAGCTGTACAAAAGATGACACCGTATGAAGCTTGGTTTGGCAGAAAACCAGGAGTAAGTCATCTAAAGGTATTTGGTTGTATTGCTTATGCATTTATTCAGCCTCAAATTCGTAGAAAATTAGATGATAAAAGTGAAAAATGCATTTTTCTTGGTTGTAGTAATGAATCAAAGGCGTATCGATTATATAATCCAATAACCAAGAAGCTAGTTATTAGTAGAGACGTAATTTTTGATGAAAATGCTAGCTGGATGTGGAGTGATAGTGAACAGGTTCAGAAGACTGGTGATCAAGGATTTATACCACATCCTCCAAATGAAGAGGTTATGACCCAACCAATATCTTCAACATCGATTGCATCTCCATCAACATCAAGTGCTTCTCCTACAAACAGAAATACTTCACCGATTGCATCTCCATCAACATCAAGTGCTTCTCCTACAAACAGAAATGCTTCACCGATCACATCTTCATCATCAACACCATCTAGTACTTCTTCTATAAACAGAAGTCCTCATGTTTCTGATGAAGAAAGTCCTCCAAGAAAGGTAAGATCCTTGTCAGAAATTTATACTTCATGTCAATTTGCTTTAATGGTTGCAGAACCAATCTGTTACGAAGAAGCACATGGAAAAGAAGAATGGAAAATTCTATGAAAGAAGAAATTACATCAATTGAAAAAAACCAAACATGGGAACTGACGGATCTACCTCATGGAAAAGACACAATCGGGGTGAAATGGGTGTACAAGGTAAAATATGATGGAGAAGGTAACGTAAAAAGATATAAAGCACGTCTAGTCGCTAAAGGATATGCACAGGTATATGGTATTGATTTTTATGAAACTTTTTCACCTGTTGCTCGTTTAGAAACAGTTAGATTAATTATAGCTCTAGCAGGTCATAAAAGGTGGGATATTTTTCAATTTGATGTTAAATCTGCTTTTTTAAATGGTTATTTAAACGAGGAAGTTTATGTTGAACAGCCACAGGGTTTTGTTATCAAAGGAAAGGAAAATAAAGTTTACAAATTAAAGAAGGCTTTGTATGGACTGAAACAAGCACCACGAGCATGGTATAGTCGACTTGACTCTTATCTTCACAAACACGGATTTCATAGAAGCGACAATGAACCTACACTATATGTGAAGGCACAAGGTAATGATAAAATACTCATTGTTTGTGTATATGTTGATGACATAATATACACGGGTTCTTCCTCATCTCTTATTGAGGAATTTAGAACAATTATGACGAATGAGTTTGAAATGTCAGATCTAGGATTATTGCAATATTTTCTTGGACTTCAAGTCCAACAAACATCAAGTGGTATTTTTGTCTCTCAAGAGAGGTATGCTTATAATTTGCTCAATAAATTTCAGATGAAAAATTGCAAAGGGTGTTCAACTCCAATGAACTCAAATGAGAAGTTGGTATTAGAAGATGGCACAGAGAAAGCTGACGAAAAATATTTTCGAATGCTCGTTGGGGGGTTAATGTTCTTAACTCACTCTCGTCCTGATATTGTTTTTGCAGTAAGCTTGATATCGAGGTTCATGCACAAACCTTCTAAGCATCATCTTGGAGCAGCAAAACGCATTCTTCGCTACATTCACGCAACCAAGAACTATGGGATTTGGTATTATCCTTCCTCCATTTTTAATTTAATTGGTTTTACTGACAGTGATTGGGCAGGTTCCCTAGAAGACCGAAAGAGCACAAATGGATTCATCTTCAACCTTGGTTCGGGTGCGGTCTCATGGATGTCAAAGAAGCAAGAAAGCGTCGCACTATCTTCATCCGAAGTTGAATACGTTGCTGCTACTTCAACTGTCTGCCAAGCTACATGGATGAGAAGAATCATGGAAGATCTGTTCGAGAGTCAGACATCTCCAACCCCTGTCTACTGCGACAACAAGGCAACAATCTGGCAAAGAATCCGTCCTTCCATGGAAGGACAAAACATATCGAGCTTCGTCACCATTTCATACGCGAAGCTGTTGCAAAAGAAGTCGTTGAGCTGAAGCACTGCTCGACAAATGATCAAATTGCCGATGGCTTCACTAAAGCATTATCTTATGAAAAGTTTGTCAAATTCAGAGATCTCCTTGGTGTTATAGACTTTGAATCAAGGGGGAGTGTTGGATAAGGATTCAAAAGCTAACGTTCATGTGAACGTTGGGAGAACCTTTCACAGCCCCTTGAAGCCAACGTTCATGTGAACGTTGGGAGAGCATTTTTCCAGGAGCTTCCAACAGCTTCTTGTTTTACTTTTAACCACACATTTGTATTGTATTGTTTTTTCTTAAAGCCTATTTAAAGGCTCTCAAACTCAATGAATAAATAGAAAAGTGTACTCAACTCTATTCCTTCTCTCTTGAGTGATTGCTAGTGTCTCTCTTGTGCATATTTCTTCAACAGGAACAAATTCCTCAAACCAAAAGCTAATGGGAGTCTGGGTATCAGGGATCCAGCTGAGTCGTCAAACCTGGCCCTGGTGACCAAATTATCGAGGAGATTCTTAACCCAACCTAGTACTGAGTGGGCAACTCTGATCCTGAGAGAAAAATATATTCAAAAATCAGACTTCTGGACAGTTAACATCAAGGCTTCTTCTTCCAGCATATGGAAAGGTATCCTTCAATGCAGGGAATTCTTGCACAACAATGTGTACTGGTCAGTTGGGTCGGGTACTAACATCATAGCATGGAGTGATCCTTGGGATGCATCTACTCCAAATTTCAGAATTACTGGAAAACCTAGTGCTCATCTTCAGGTAGATAAAGTTTGTGATCTGATTGACTCTGCTACCACTTGGAAAACTGAACTTATTATCAATCTTTTCTCGCCCGAAGAAGCTAGTGCAATACTCCAAATGCCTCTAAACTCTTCCAGTAATGTGGATAAACTGATCTTGATCCATACTCCTAATGGTGTTCTAAACACGAAATCTACTTATAGTTTTTGGAAGCTGCACAACATCTGTCCTAATGTCATTATCTTTGCTTGGCGAGCCCTAAATGACTCTCTAGCTATTGGCGAGAACATACACAAAAGGATACAAAGCTAATCCCATATGCCACCTATGTTAGGTACATATCGAAACTATAGACCACTTACTACTACATTGTCCAGTTTCAGGAGTAGCGTGGAGACCGACTACCTCAAGTTCATGCTCAAATACTCCAGCACTCATCTGTTCGAAGCCTACTTCAATGTCTGTTCTCTGCAGGTGATGTGAACTCAATATCATCTACATTCTATATACCTAAGCAGGGCAATCTGGAAAGCAAGAAATAATTCTCTTCTTTAATCAATAGTCGGTCTGCTGCGACAGCATTTTTAAGATGTCTGTGAGTCTCTGCGAATCACATGACCCAGGCTGCAAACATGTCATTCCTGACAGTAACCCCGGTTCTTCTGCGTCAACGGAAGAAGAATGGTTACAACCTCCGGCAGGTTTTGGCAAAATAAATTTCGACGTGACAGCAAAGGAATCTTCCTAGCGGCAATCTCAACATTTCAGGAAGGAGGTAGCCCATTGGAAGCTGAAGGAGTCGCACTGAACTTTGGGGCTCCAGCTCTGCAAGAGGGAGAGATCATCATATGTCATCCTGGAAGGAGATTGTAAGGTGTTCATTGATGCAACTATCGAAGGATAGTGTGGTATATATCACCATTGCTTTCACTCCTAGGAAAGCAAATACTGTACTTCATTTCCTGCTACTTTTCTATTCCGAGAGCATCCTAATTGTAGTCTAATCCTAATTGTAGTCTAGTTCATATCCAGAAAGATATGACTAACATCAGTTTCTATTCTTTATAAATGAAGTTCCTCTTTGCTTTCAAAGAAAAGAAAAAGAAAGAAAAGAAAAGTTCAACAATAAAGGAAGAGGTGGTATAGATAATATATATAGTTATAGAAGGGATTTAATCAAAAGTTTAGTCACACATGCATTCAAAAGAATGCGGGAGGATGAGGTATAGCTAATTAAGATTGGTTTAGTATAGCAAGGGAGTTTTCTATTACCATGTAAGATATTGTGCTTAAGAATTCCACACTAGGCTAAGTTCACAACACTTGGCATCCACCTTCAAATGAACAATTTCCAGAAGAACAATCATGTTGCTAAAAAAAAAAAAAAAAAATCCAATATTTCAACAAATAAAATGATAATACCTAGCTAGCTAGCTAGTTTTTATAATCTTTATGTTCTGTTTTCAATTTGGACTTGATTCGATAACTTGTGGCACTTGTTAAGTACTTTTAGTGCGGAGTCATCGCGCGAAGTTGATTCTGTAACGCTAACCGTTACTTGTCAGAACAAACTGCATAAAGCCTATTTCGGGTTTTGTGAACATGGTGCGGCGCATCTCCACAGTTCGGAGTTTGTCAAGTCGATCCACACCCTGCTGGTTCCAAAAATCTTGGCGGTCCAAATCTTGGCGGTCCAAACCCTCGGAGAGAACGTAGTCAACCTGATACCAAAAGTTACCAAAGAAGAATTTCTTGTCATAGCTTAAGATCCGGTTTTCTTTCCACTGGGAGAGAGAGAGAGAGAGTGAGAAAAAAAAAAAAAAAGGAAAATTGTTGTTAGTCCTTATAACTCCACAAGAAAACTCAATTCATATAGTTAGTATAACAGGAGAGTTCGTCGACCTTACTATAAGAAAGAGTTGTTGTAGATTAGGAGCACTCCTCATTAGGGAGAGGAGGAAGCGTATGGATTTCATGTTTGTCCAAACTACGTGCATTTTCAGGACCGTAAGCTGCTGGAAAGGGAAGGGTATGCTCTCTGGTATAGCAAATTCCTGGGAAAATTTTTTTTTCAACAAAATAATGTATGTATGTAATGTACGTGGTAAGCAACTGGTAGAATAAGAATCAGTCTAGCCTGAATTTATAAGCTATCTCAAAGTTTATTTTATACTAGTATAGATTATTACTAAAAGGAGTTTTAATTAGTCGATATATGTAAGAATATATATATATATATATATATATATATATATATATATATATATATTTTTAAACATTAATTCATTGATAGATTAATGAATTACATGATACATATCAGTATTGATATGAGAAGAAATACAAGTAGGAACATCTGCATAGTTGCAGAAGGAATTTGAATCACCCTGGAGGAGAGCATTTGTTGCAAGTTCATGAGCCACTATATTAGATTTCCTTGAAGAGTACAAGAAGGAAATCTCTGATGTTGTATTTTTGAAAATTCTTGCATCTTCAATTGTATGTCTTGCCCGCCATGGCATAGGTACCTTTGTTGAATTGATTGAATCAATCAGAAATTTACAATCTCCCTCAATGGTGACATGTGAGAGGTTGAAATTTCTGCAAATATTCATAGCCAAACGGATCCCCAGAGCTTCAGCTTGAATGGGAGAACCACCATCTTCATTAATAGACATCGCCCATTGAAAATGACCTTGTGCGTCACGAAGAACTGCAGCCGCAGCCATTCTTCCTTCTAAATAGGCGCCATCAGAGTTTATTTTGAGTTCATTTAGAAGAGGAGGAATCCAATTTGGAGATTCTTGTTGTTTATCACCAATTGGATTGCTTGGGGGCTCATCAGACTTGTAGGCATCAAATGACTCCTTCATATTAATAGCCTCCAGGTAGATTTTATTGCAGCAGATAGGTTGATCTTCAAATACTGCTTTGTTCCTTGACTTCCATATCGACCACGATTGATAGAAGCAATGTGAGATTAAGTAAATGAGTTAGGAAGCTTGCTAGTGTGGTATCTTGCTTGATACCAGAAGCAAAAGCAGGGTGTTGACTCCAGGAAGTACCTGTAACAGGACAATGTAAAGTTAGGTGGTCAAGAGTTTCAGATTTTACCTTGCAAAGAGGGCATAGATCATCGATGTCGTGAACACGTCTGTGAATGTTATCTTTGGTGGGAAGGGAGTTTGTGAGAGCTCTCCATACAAAGATCATAACTCTTGGACAAATATGTTTAAAAGACCAAAGCTTTCGCCATTCCTTAAACTCATGAATTGAAACATTGTGATCCTCCTTGTTCAATGTGTTATGAATTGTTCGATATGCAGATTTTGTTGTCAAGACACCATCAGGTGTGTGTATCCACTTCAACTGATCACTTAAGCATGCAGGAGAAAAAAAAGTTTTATAGTAAAGTTGAACTTTTCTCGACATTATAGTATAGCTACGTGAGTGCATGCATGTGCATATACGTACCTTTAAGCCAATTTCCTCCATGTTGATCGTGCCGATGCATACCGAGTTGCCAAAGAATGTTAACTCGGCGAGATCGACAACTGTCTTCCCGAAGGCCATTGTATTAAGGGACACCATCTCGAAGACCTGGCCACCGACGAACGTGATCCTCTCGTAGAAGAAGCAAAAATTCAGGGCTAGAGTCTGGAGGTTTTGGATTGTACTGGGGCGCACGGATGGTTCTACCCAGCTCAGGGAGAGGTTCTCGAGCAAGGACAGAGCCAGAATTTAAGTTTACTCCGGACTGAAGTTAAAATACACTAAAAAAAATTTACACGTAAAATATTTCTTATAATGCCATCATAATCCAAATATCTGAATTTCATAAGTGAACATGCTGCTTAAGACAATTACAAAAAGTCAAAACATCATTGTCATACATAAGATGAAAAATGAAAAAAATAATACTCTTAGAATAAAGATATGACCTAATGATCTGCTTTCTTTGCTTCTGCCTTCCAAAACTCTCCTCCAACTTCTTATATCCAGGAAAGAAAATCTACCACAAATAAATTCCAATCACAAACAAACAAAGAGAATGAAAGAGAACAATATAATAATAAATACAACACTTACTAGCGAAATTGGACTCGTCGATCCTTCCAAGAAGCAAAAGCATCTATTATCGAATCTGTATCAATCATTTCTGTTATTTCTCTTTCGATGTAGACAACCACTGAATCGCTCAAGTACTCATCTTCCATCTTGTTACGGAGAGTACTTTTGATGTGTTTCATAGCTGAAAAAGCACGTTATGTAGTTGCCGTATAAACAGGAAGAGTCAAAACAAGACGAATCAACCTATCAATCAAATTATAAGTCTCCGCCTTATTTGTTTCAATTAACCCACGACACACAATTCTGAAATTGTTGACATATTCTGAAAGTTCTCGTGGTGAACCACATCAACTCGATAATGATCTAACTGATACTTCACAGGATGCATGTCTTGCCCGCAAAATCACCTGGATAAAACTTCTCGGCAAGTAAAAGAATATGATCAAGGTCGAAAGCTTTAAAGTTGTCCCTAGGTGTCACGACCCGCTACCCAAATTGTTGGGCTGGGCCGAGTCATGTCCAGCCTACGCTTGAGATAAGCGCAGTAAGCTGTTCTAGAGATAACCAGATAAGACTAAATGTGCTAACAGTTCTATAAGTAAAGAAGAGTCATAAATGCTCCAAACACAAAAGTCATCTCATATAATAATAAGTCCAAGTACAAGTCTGAAATATAAAACTGGATACAGGTCCAGTTATAAAATACATAGTCTAATACATGACTATACTAAATATCCCGAGCAACTACACAAACTAGACGAGGTTCCCCGCAGGTACATCCTCGTAAGACAAAGCCTGGTCCTCGACAGTAACTCCATAATATGGATCACAGAGCAACTCCTCCTCAGTAAGAATACCTACAACTTTATCCTGTCAGGACGGGAGCAAGTACTGATTCTAGCAAACTAAATATACGAAACATGAAATGAACAGGAATGCGATAAACTGGAATCATGGCATATCATAATCTATCATGGCAAGGACACATATGTCATAGAGACAGATGTATATGTAATGTTTAAAACTGTAGCAGGTACGTGATCGTCAATAGGTGTACAATGTACTGTGGTACAATGTAAATAAAATGTATATATGTACAAGTGTATAGGCATAGATGTACCTCCGTACAGAAATGCTGGATAATAGCCTACGGCGCAGTATCATATAGAATAAAATTTTGCTCGGTACGAATAAGGGGGCATGATCACGTACGCTACTAACAGTTTTCCCATACCCAGATTCTAATCATGTGAGAGATATAAAACTATTCTAAGCATGGTAGTGACTGAAAGTAATACAACATGTGAAGGTTTAACTTGCTACCCCAAGGATCAGCATTTAACATGGTTGGATTCGCAGTTCAATGTTGTAACAGTATGTAAAGTTTGAAGAAGTACTTGCCTTTAGCAAAGCAAAGCAGCGATAAAAATGCTATAGATGCTTGGTGACTTATCACTGTAGAAATAAATACATAAACTTAGTTTTTATACTAAGTTAAACACTAAGACACTAGTGGTGCAACACGACTTTCTAACTGGACACCTAGCCAAATGGTGACTTTAGCATAGGAGACCAATGTGGGATGACACAATACTCAAACTAACTTTCTAGGGTCTTTACACTAGTGCGGGGTGAGGTTCAATACGACTAAAACGCAAAACAACACAAAAAGTTGCAAGTCGTAATTATTCAATAATTAAATCAACTGTACACTATGTTCCAACAATTTTTGAGATAGACAAAAAGCTCAATTTTACATAAAATAAAGTACCAAAATGATCCTTGTTAATTATAGAAATTTATACTAATTTTTTTAGAATTTATAAACCCTCATAAATATTTATTAAAAATCAGCAAACATAAATATACTGAAAATGAGTTCTGTTTTCCTATTTTTATAAAATACCAACATCACTTATTAAATGCTGGAAAAATTATAATAAATTGTCTAAATTAACAGAGTATTTAAATATAATTTTTTCCAGATTTTTACAGTACTTAAAATATATATAAAAATTCAAAAATAACAAGCAACAGTTTCTGGAAAATAATTAATTAATTATTTACTATTTTTGTCCATGTATTCGAATTGAACCGAAGTCCAGATACAGAACCCAAAGCCATGAATCAAGTCCAATATGACTTATACAGACTCTGAATGTATTAGACACAACTGGGCCCAAAAATCCATGCTAGATTTGGACATCAATTGGCCATAACAAATAAAACACAGGAATTAAAATAATAATAATATATTTTTAAAGTGGTAAAAATATACTAGTCACAAAATATATATAATAAAATAATCTTGTAAAATTTACATAATAATATTTTATACAAGGTAGAATTTGAAATACATATATATAAATATATAACAACAATATTTATATATATACATATAAATATATGGATATATATATATATATATATATATATATATATATATATATATATATATATATATATATATATATATATATATATATAATATGTATATATATATTAAAAAAAATATAATATAATATATATATATATATATATATATATATATATATATATATATATATATATATATATATAATATATATATATATATATATACAAAAAATTATATACATATATATAACAGTATATAATAATATATACACATGAACATATATACATATATATATATATATATATATATATATATATATATATATATATATATATATATATATATACACACACACACACTTATAAAATAAAATACCAAATATAAAATATATATATACACATATACAAATAATGTATATATACATATATAACGGTATATATATGATAATATATATACTTAAATACATATATACATATATATATATATATATATATATATATATATATATATATATATATATATATATATATATATATATATATATATATATATATATATAAACACATTTATACATGTATATAATAAAATAAAATAAAACAAAAAAAAAAGAAAACAAACAGAGCAGCAGGGGGGTTCGAACTCGGCCCAAAGGGGGGTAGAGTTCTTGGGTGCGGTCGGGCTGGCCAGGGGGTCAGCCCGAGCTGTGTGTTAGGGGTAGGGTTTGGTTTAGATTTATTTAGGTTTTTAGGTTATGGGTTTTAAACCCGATAAAACAAATCCGAATCCGTTATTTAATTTGAATTTTATTCTCGTATCCTCGTGTTCTGACAGCTAGGGACACGAGTCTTGTATCAGTGCCAAGCACGACACGCACGAGTCCTAAAACGCGTGTCCGAGCACAGGGTTGGGGTTGTCGGGCGAACCACGTGTGTCGATTTGAGACACGCACGACACAGTTTAGGGTGTTACTCACGTGTCCGACGAACTGGAGGGGTTGTCGAGTGTGCTGACCGCGGCTAGGGGCGTCGGGGCGGTGGCGCTTAGGTGGCGCTGGGTCCAGCTCGGCGTGGCGCGTCGAGTGGTGGTGGTTGGGGACGGTGTAGACGGCTGGAGAGGTGGCGCTGTGGGTCGCCGGAGCTAGGGTTAGGGTTAGGGTTTTCGTCGGGGAAGAAAGGGTCGGGGTGGTCGTGGGTGAACTAGGGTTAGGGCTTAGGGTTTGGGGGTTATTTATAGGGGAATAGGAGGTCGGTTGGGGCTGTGGGCTGGCCGGAATTAGCGGGGAAATCGGTGGTCGGTCGTCGGCAGCTGGCGGTCGTCGAGAGCAGTTGGGAGGAGAGAGAGAGAGAGAGAGAGAACGTGGGGGGGGTAGGTAGGTTAGCAGCTAGGTCCTTAGGATTTAGAAATTTACATAAAAGCTCCAATCCAATTAGTTTGCAAATATTAATTTGCAAACTCCTATTAAAACAATTAATTTTATTACAAAACGATATTAACACAAATTTAAATATTACATAATAATATTAAAACAATTTAGTTAATTCAAAATGATATATTTTAACTTAAAAACTATTTAAAAATTATTTAAAAATTCTAGAAAAATTCCTAAAAATTATAATAAATTATTTTAAAGCTAAACATGTCATTAGCAACTAATTAATACTAATTAAATTAATTTGAAAAATAGGGGATGACAAGTCTTCCCTCCTTGAAAAAATTTTGTCCTCGAAATTCACAAGGATTGAAGATCCTACAATTTCTAACATAACAAGCAATGCAACAAATGACTAAGGCTACGATCGAAACTAACCTCTAAGGTATCAAGCGGGAACGGGTGGTTCCCTAGCAGCGGTTGGGTCGAACAAGTAAGGATATCTCACCCTCACGTTCGACTCCCTCTCCCAAGTAGATTCACCCGGAGAGTGACGGCTCCAAGCTACTCGTACTAAGGGTATAACCTTGTTCCTCAGCCTCTTCTCCCTCATGTCTAATGTCTCCACTGGCTGCTCAGTAACTGTAAGGCTCGGTCTGATCTCCAACTCTGAATGATCTAGCACATGGCTGGGGTCCGGAACATATCTCCTCAGCTGGGATAAGTGAAAGACATCGTGAACCCCTGCTAGGTTGGGTGGAAGTGCAACTCTGTAAGCTACCTCTCCGATCCTGCCAAGTATCTCGAACGGCCCGATGTATCTGGGGCTCAGCTTCCCTCCTCGTCCGAACCGGATCGTCCCTCTAGTAGGTGATATCTTCACCAGCACCATATCTCCGTCAGCGAACTCCATCGGTCTGCGACTAGCATCGGCCAAGTATTTCTGCCTGTCCTGACCACTCTGAGCCTGTCTCTGATCATCCCGACCTTCTCTGCTGCATCCGTGATCATCTCTGGCCCAAGCAAAACTCTCTCCCCAATATCGTCCCAAAAGAGCGGTGTATGGCATCGTCGTCCATATAGTGCCTCGAAAGGAGACATACCGATACTGGCTTGGTAGTTGTTGTTGTATGAAAACTCTACCAAGTGCAGATGGCTCTCCCATGATTCGCCAAAGTCCAGCACACAAGTCCTCAGCATGTCCTCCAGCGTCTGTATCGTCCTCTCGGACTGCCCATCTGTCTGCGGGTGGTACGCCGTGCTGAACTTGAGCCGACTGCCCAACTCCTCCTGTAAGCTCCTCCAGTAGTAGGACGTGAATCTGCTGTCTCTATTCGACACGATGCTCACTGGTACCCCGTACAAGCGAACTATCTGCTGTAAGTATAGCTCTGCCAACTTCTCGGTGGAAAGCCCCACCTTGAAGGGTATGAAGTGCGCACACTTCGTCAGCCTGTCTACGATGACCCAAATGACATCCTTCCCTCCTTAGGAACGAGGAAGCCCTAAGACGAAGTCCATCGTAATATGTGTTTGCAAAAACAAAAGTATGAAACTTTATTGATACAAACTTTGTAAAAATTACAAGAATTCTGGGAAAGGTACAACTGTAGGAATCCAATCTAGAAGACGATTGCTTTATCCCTTGGACGATGTGAACTTTGAAGACGGTAGCCTCTGAAGTTGAAGGCAAAAGCCTCGGAAGAATGCAGCAGCACTTGGGCAAGAACTCCTGAACTCTCTGAACATTAATGTCTGATCTCTGATTTTTGATCTGTGATCCCCTTGAATGGAGACTTGAAACTCTATTTATAGAGTTCTGGAAATAACTAATTTTCAGTTATTCTGGATGGCGCAAGCTAGATTGCGCAGGAACTGGATTACGCAGCATCAGACTGCGCAGGCAGTTGTCTGGTCGTGGACCAACTGTCTTGGACACATGGCATCATTTGATTGAAATATGCATGATCGTGTGAAGACGGTTGCCACGTAACGAGCATTTGATGGCATGAATGCCACGTGTACTTTTGTCAATTGTCCTGATGAAGTGCGCCACATGAATTGCGCTGACTACGGATTGCGCAGAAATGGATTGTGTCGAAATGGATTGCGCCAAAATGAATTGCACAAGCACTGGATTGCGCTACATGTACAGCTGTCCTCGAGCGCTGTGCGGCACAATAAACGAACAGTCTCCTCGTTCTTCGTGCTGTCAGCTGTCAGAAAGATTTGATTTTGTCAGATAATGATGACACTGCCACGTCAGCCTGCGCAGTTGAAAGTGTGCGCAGTCGAGTGTGCGCAATCTGATTGATGCGCAATCTGATGTCTGCGCAGTTCATTTGAAAGTTGTCTTTCTTGATTTTCTGACTTTTTTAATAAGTGCAACTTGATTTTTTAGGACCTACAAGACCCCCTTCAAAGTTTTCGAAAGTTGAATTTATTCAAAGTTTTGAAATACTTTGAATTTTGAATTTTAAATCAAGTTGCGCATGAACTGTCTGCGCAATCGGATGAATCGATCCCTACTTTTTCGGCGCAATCTGAGGCGGCCATTCTCTTTTGAAAACCTATAAATAGCTCCCCATTCTCTTTCTGTTCTTTACTTGTTGTTTCGAATTTCAAAAAGAGAAACTTCTTGAGCTTTCCCGATTCTCCTCATCGATCTTCATGGCCCCCAAGCGATCCTCCGCCGCTGCCAAGGGCAACGCCCCCGCCGAGCCTTCGGCTAGGGTTGTGCCCCGTCCATCTCGACATGAGACTGCGCATCCCGCTTTGCTAGGTAGATGACTCAATCGAAAAACTCTCTTTAGAGTTCTTCGACTTCACTGATCTTTAAGATTCATCTCTTTTTAGAGATGTGATCATACTGCGCCACCCTCTTTAGGGTTTTGGTTGCACGAACTAACTATTCTTCATTTTTATGAAGAATATCTTCTTGTACGATCGGTTGAATTGCACTGGCAAAAGTCAGCACAATCGGCTGATTTGTGCAAGTTTTATCAGCACAATCCGATGGTTGCGCAATCTGATGGTTGCGCAGTCTGATGGTTGCGCAGTCTGATGGTTGCACAATCTGATGACAAAATTTTCTGACTTTGACTTGTACTAAATTATGTTTTCTTCTGTTGGATGCAGCGAATACCAGAGAAGATCCTGGATATGAAACTTTTGTAGGAACTCTTTCAGAATCTGAGTTCAAAGAGGACTTGTCCCACGTACTTTTTCCGCAATATGCACTTCCATCCTCTCGCCAGACTATTCTGATAGTACAAGATAATGACACATTGCTATGCCTGATGAATGGACAACCTTTACAGACTGTTGATGCTGTCATCCACAGAAAACCTATGTTCCTATTTGGTGAAGCAATTGACAAAAGTTCTCAACCTAGACCACGTGTTGAGCAGAGAACTTTTCAGTGGAAGGATAAGCTGATTTTGCTACCCGATATTGCCAGGTGCCTTCCTTTGGCACGATATGCTCATGCTAGCTACCCCAGGAGAATGGACTGGGACATCACCCCTCTTCAGCAGGCTCGGACTGGAAAAATCTGCGTCAAGAAGGACCGGAACAACAGAGACATGTTCTATAGTTCCTCAGAACGACACAGTACGGTACTTAGAGGATTGAAACCAGGGTGCATCCCTCCGGAGAATTCTTCTCTATTAATGTCTGTAAGGATCCCAATCTTTGCGAATGAGTACGCAAAAGTTGAAGGCAGTTACCCGGATCAAGACATCCGGTTGACAGGTCTGGTAAACCCAGACATCAAAAGGTGGAGCAGTATGGCAAATTGGATACTAGTTCAATTTGGAGACAAACTCAGAGAGATTGAACTGTATGAAGCGGTACATGCTACCGTATATGGCTTCTACCCAAACCCTCATCTGTTTTTAGCACTGGCAGAGAGGTACAATTACAGGACAGGGACGTTTATGACGCCCTGCGGAGAGATGGGGTTGGCTCTCCACGAGATGAAGTATATCTCGTACTTACCAATGGCAGACTTTTCTTACGAGGAGTATGTCCCTACCAATGACGAGTTAGAGAGACTGCGTCGAGAGAATTCGAAGATGGTAGACGTCTTTGATGAGTTGTTATGCCATTACAACGTATGCTCTTTCTACTACAAGAGTGGCTCGTCTGGTACATGTTATTCTTCGAAATGGCTGACTTATCTTTTTCTCAACCATATCATTGAGAAAAAGACAAAAGACAATGATTCCTGCAATCCAGACTTCTTCCAACCTCTCACCCATAGCGAAGTGATAAAGCTGATGGAAGAAAATAAGAGACTGGATACTTTAGTAAAGGATGAACATCAATATCCGCCTCTTAAAGTTGGAGATTATGTTGAGAGCCATTTAAGAATGGGCTACAGACCCATGTCCAAAGAAGCCCAATTAGCAGGATTTCTGACGTACTGGCTCCGTCGCTTCGTCATGCCTGGGGCAAGTGCAGTAGACCGCTTCCACCGCGGTGTCCTTTTTGCTGATGTCCGGTTAGTCTTTGGCTACCGGATGATCTACTATCAGCGATGACTTGCAGAATAAATACGGGTCTTCGTTTGTATGTAGATTCCGTGCTTAAGGGTAAGTGTGATAAAGGTAATTTCCCCAGACTAGAATTACCTTACACTTATTTATTCGGATGGCTACTCCTGCACCACCCATCTCTGATGAATCCTTCCATGGGGGCAGTGGATGGCAGTTTTCTGCGCCGGTTCTCACAAAGCCGATGGCTATACACTAGCCTGAGAGATTGCAGACGCACTTTAAATCTAGGCAGAGCATGGAATTTTCTTTGTACTCCCCCTCCAACGGGTTATGAATTCATGGCATCCAACATGGTCGACCTTGGGAGGCAGCCTATAGGTCGAATAACTTTTGAATGGTTGAAGGCAATCAAACCGTCACATCTCGTATATAGATTTGAAGAAGAATGCTTTTTGGAGCCATATTTGCCGAGTCGCTTCGCTCGATAATTTGGATATGACCAGTTCCACGTGGGGAATGCAATAACTTGCTTACGAGGAACAGGATACTTGATCGACGGAGCCAGAGAGTGGGCTTATTACAACGCTCGAGACACACGAGCAATGTTCTCGATGCCACAGAGGAATAATGCTGGTCCAAGAATGCTATTCACATATTCTCAGTTTTATACAGCTGCCAACACCTTTGCCGAAAACTTTAGCCTTGTGGATAGTTTTGCGACGGCAAACCGTCTGAGGAAGCGAGCAACTGATGTACTGGCTCCTAACAATGATAAAGGACACGAACCAGTGGATGATCCACTTGAGGCTTCCAGGGAAGTCAATTTCCCTGAGGAAGTTAATCAACCTATAAGAGTCTCTCTGAAGGTTGCTAAATCTCCGGCCAAGGAGAAGAAAAGAAGAGCCTCCTGCCCCCATTGTGAAGAAGAAACTAATTCTGGAACATTCTTCAGAGAAGGTTACGACCAGATCTCAATCTCGGCAGCTGGCCGAGACAATTCAGCAGGAAGAAGCCGCTACACCAACTTCTGTTCAAAACAGATCGAGGCAATAAATGTAGAGAGTCCTGAAAGACCTCTACACAGAAAGAAAAGATTGGTCCGCAGAAGACAAGTTTCGTCTTCAATCGTGATAGATGCTGCAGCGGGAATCACCATGCCCTCTCCAACTCCTGTTTCTGAGACTGGACATAAGACTCCTAGTCCGGAACAGAGGGAGGATATTGAGTAGAGGGAAGAGCTGGACCAGAGAAATGAAGCTGAAGAGCCCAGGAATAACATTGTAGAGGAAGAGCATAATGTCATACGATCTCCCTCTCCTGCTACAGAGACTACTCAACTTCCTCTTACCCCTGGAGCAACCCTTGCAGAAGAAGATCGTTTGATGATCGAAGCTTTATATGGCTGTGACTTCGGTTATCAAGCAGAAGCTGATCATACTGCTGATGCTGCTAGTGAAGAGGTTCCCGAGGACAGCGAGAATGAGGAAAGCACCTCATCATAAGCTGCTGATGAGACACAAAAGCCAGAAGAAAATGTTGAGATCCAGACATCCCCTCGAGACACTCTGACTCCTGAAAAGGAGGCTGAGGTGCCGAGATCTCCTGATAAGATTGCTGATGAAGAGGTGGATGTGGAGAAAACTCCAATTGCTGCTCCCGAAGGTATTGAAATAAAATTAGCGATCTTCTTTTAATAAGTAATTTGATAGCTAACATCGTTACTTTTATTCATACAGAGCCCGGATCTTCTTCTGCTCCTCCAACATGTATGGATATAGTACTGGCAATGACAATTGCCAGTAGCAGCCGCCATTTATCTTGTGGCTCTGAAGCAGGAAGCAGCCAGGCCGTAGCGTCTGAAGCCACTTCCGCTCAACTAAAGTCTATGCCTGCAGATGATAGACCTGTTGCTGAAGCTACCCATGGTAAGACTGCTTTTACTTTTGATTCTCTTAGATAATAGCCAATGACAGGCAAAGTGACAATATTTAATTTTGCAGAGGATCAACCAAGAGGAGCAACCAGCTCCACTTTGGTTCCCTTATTCAGAGAGCCTGCTGCTCAGACACGAGAGATTGAGCGTCCTGCGGTTTCGTCATCAACAGGAGTAGCTGCGACTCCTAGTGCTATGGTGACTAGTCAGCTTGTCATCCAGTCATTCACCAGATGCTTTTTCGAGTCCTTAGGACCACTGATTAATAGAATGATGGATAAAGAAGATGCTAATTTTTATATGGTTAGAGGCCCGACCTCTTTTTTGGTGAATGCCATTCGAGAACAAGGTGACGAGGCTCAGTCCACTTTCCTTGACCATATATTGAGTGAGCTGGAAATCTCTATGAAGAACTATAAAGATCTCAACAAAGGAGAAATGGATCCTTTGGTGCAGGCAGAGTTCGAACAAATGGCTCAGGCAGCTGCAATTGAAAGAGTGAACCTCCAAAATTTCTTGGATGCTTATACTACAAAAGCTGCTGAATATAATTCCAAGTTAGAATCGGTGATCTCAACTGCTGAGAGGAGAGAGAAAAGAATTGCTGATCTGAGAGCGGAGATTGCTCGTCTTGAAGAGGAACTAGAAAATGAAGTTACAGAGCACCAGACAGCAGTCCAACAAATTGATACTCTTACTCAGGAAAGAAACGAGTATGTAGCAGCACATGATACGAAAATCACTCGTCGAATGGTCTCCATGCCCGTTTTTAATGAAGAATCGGGAATGGAAGAGGCCAGGAGGAAAGTGATGGCATCACGTGAAGAACGGCTGTAGATTCTGAAGCAGCAAATTGCTAATCTGATAAAGCCTCCGTCTTAGTAGAAAGATCATTTTGTATCTTTTTGTCTTTCTTTATACTATGCATGTAATATCTCAAATTTTGATCAATAAAAGATATTTTTTGTTGTGGCTCTATTATTTCTTGCGTATCTTATTCAGATACAAATAATAGCGATAGAAAATATATTCAGAGGTACAGGACATAATATATTTCTTGATGATTTTGTAGAAAATAATTATATTCATTATATCTGCTCAGAGGTCATATGGACGTGGCAGAATATAATTTGTCGAATATTATTATTTTAAATAGACAACTTAATCGAGGACGACAAGTTGCTGATATGGATGAAAATGAACGAAAATGAATCGTCATAATGAACGGATAAACCGTCGGATGATGGTGAATGGATGAACCGTCAAGTGATAATGAATGAACGGACGAACCGTCAGGTGGATGTGAATGAATGGGCGAACCGTCTGATGAATGTGAATGAACGGGTGAACCGTCGGGTGATAATAAATGAACGGATGAACCGTCTGATGAATGTGAATGAACGGGTGAACCGTCAGATGATTTTGAATGAACGGACGAACCGTCAGATGATTATGTCATTTCGTTGTCTTGAGAATCTCTGCCTATAAATAGAACAGAAATCTGGAAGGAATGATCATTTCCACTTCTTAACAAAAAGATGTCGTCCGGAGATGCATCCAAGAAAGTCGAAGTCACCCCAAAGGTTGAAGCGGGAATTGAAGAACATCCGGTCGAACTGGTCCAGTCAAAGCAGGCAGAGGCAGGCGAAGGTTCGTCTGCACCCAAACCACCGCAAGATATCCTGGACTTCCTGATTGAACCAGGAAAGACTGAAGAGGAAGAGGCCATGAGGATGGCTTCCTGCAAGTTCCTCGTGGGTTCCAGCAAAGATGTTCTCAGCTCTTTTGCTAATTATGTCTTTGATAAGGACGGCAGTGACCTTCCTTGATATCATGTAATATCATTTATGATGAAATAAAATCAAACTTTATTTATGAATTGTCTGATCATATTTACATAAATTTATGTTACATTTATACATAGTATTTCTTGGGGAATTTGCCATTGATAGGCATCATTGCAACTCGACCATCTAATTCTGCAAGTTGATATGCTCCATTTGAAAAGACTTTGCTGACAACATAAGGTCCTTTCCACTTCGCATCGAACTTGCCTTTGCTCATGTGAGTCATAGTCATAGGACGTCTGACCGTTAGAACAAGTTCTCCTTGCTGAAAGGCTCTGACTTTAACTTTGCGGTTGAAAGTCTTCGAGATGCGGGCTTGATATAGCTCAATATGTTGCTGAGCCATTAACCGTTTCTCGTCGAGTGCCTCCAATTCTTGAAGTCGAAGAAGGTCATTGTTCTCTGTAGTGAGCTCATTGGCAATGGCAATCCTTAAAGAAGGAATTTGAAGTTCTAGAGGGAGAACTGCTTCACAACCGTACACCAGAGAGAAAGGTGTAATGCCTGTGGGATTGCGGACCGTAGTTCGATAGGCCCAAAGACATTCACCAAGCTTTTCACTCCAATTCCGTTTGTTAGTGGATACAAACTTCTTAAGGAGCTTGATGATGGTTTTGTTAAAAGCTTCAGCTAATCCATTAGCAGCAGAATTGTAAGCTGTCGAAGCGACATTGTCAATTCGGTGATCATCACAGAATCTTGTAAACTTCTGGCTGATGAATTGTGGTCCGTTGTCATGGATGATTCGTCGAGGTACACCAAATCGATAAATGACATGATGTTTGACGAAATTGATGATACTGCTGGTCTTGACTTCAGCCAACGGTATAGCTTCAGCCCATTTGGAGAAGTAATCGGTTATTGCTAAGATGAACCGATGTCCTCTAGAAGAAGGAGGATTGATGGGACCAATGATATCCATGCCCCAAGCTTCGAAAGGCCAGGAAGCAGCCGTCGGATGAAGGAACTCCGATGGTTGATGAATGAAATCTGCGTGGATTTGACAAGCTCGACATTTCCTTGCATAATCAATGGCGTCAGAAACCATAGAGGGCCAGTAATAACCCATGCGTCGAATGCGATCCTGTAGCTTAGGACCGGGTTGATGTGCTCCACAAACGCCGTCGTGAGCCTCACGTAGTACTTGTTTTGCCTCCTCACCAGCAAGACAGCGCAAGAGTAAGCCGTCATAAGTTCGCCGGTAGAGAGTTTTGGTGGTCTGATTGTAATAGAATCGGAGAGACCGCCGACGAATACTCGTAGCTTCTTTGGGATCTTCAGGGAGTATGTCGTGAACCACAAAGTCGATGAAGGGAGTTCTCCAATCTTCACTGATAACATTGACTTCAGTAAAATTACTGAACTCAATATTACGATTATTTTCGACACAGAATAGTTCTCGATTAGAGATAACCACCACTTGTTGTCTTCTGATGGGGATAGCTAAAACTGCTGCAAGATTGGCCAAAGCATCTGCTTCAGTATTGCAAGCTCGGCGTACATATTCGATAAAGAAAGCTTTGAATGATGTAGCCATGTTGATTGCTGCTTTAAAGTAAGGCACCAGATCTTGATGGCGAACTTCATAGGTTCCTCTAACTTGATTAACAACCAACTTAAAGTCACCGTAGACTTCGAGATATTCGACGTCAAGTTGTTTGGCTAGCTGGAGGCCGATGAGTAGAGCATTGTACTCTGCCACATTGTTGGAGCAAGGCTCATCTAGGGAGTAGGCTCTTTGAATAACTGACCCATCGGGAGAGACGAGGACAACTCCAACTCCTGCGACAATGGCACTATTGGGTCCGATTCTGGATGCACCATCAAAGAATAGACGCCAAGTAGGAAATCCTTCGGAGACTGCATTGGATTCCAATGTCTCGTCTGGAATTTCATCGTAGAGTTTAGATGTTTTGGGCACAGGATGAGCCGCTAAAAAATCTGCCAGTGCCTGACCTTTGACGGACTTTTGAGGAACATCTACCATGTCATATTGGGCTGGCAAAATGGCCCATGTAGCCAGCCGAGAATTGAGTGTACTGGATTTCTTCATGAGTACCCGAAGAGGATTAACTCGGGATATGACATGAATAGTTTGGCCAATAATGTAATGCCGAGTCTTTTGAACAGCAAATATGAGAGCTAGGCATTCTTTTTTGACCGGACTATAACGGTGTTCAGCACCAATCAT
Source organism: Iris pallida (assembly GCA_029216955.1). Taxonomy (NCBI): domain Eukaryota; kingdom Viridiplantae; phylum Streptophyta; class Magnoliopsida; order Asparagales; family Iridaceae; genus Iris; species Iris pallida. The sequence continues at coordinate 12,737,174 of JANAVB010034218.1, forward strand.
AGTACGACTGAGATAGTAGATGGCTTGTTCATGGCCTTCTTTGTTCTTTTGGGCAAGTAAAGCACCCAATGAATGATCCATAGCACGGACATACATTAAGAATGATATGCCAGAGATTGGTGGCACCAAGACTGGTGGATTCATGAGATACCGCTTGATGTCGTTGAATGCTCGTTGACATTCTTCAGTCCAAACGAAAGATACACCCTTCTTCATGAGTTGAGTGAATGGTCTGCAGCATCCAGACAGATTCGAAATGAATCTCCTGATGTACGCAAGTCGACCTTGGAATCCTTGTAGCTCTTTTAGGTTGCGTGGAGGACGCATCTCTTGAATGGCTTTGATCTTCTCGGGATCCACGTGTATACCCTTAGAGGTAATGACGAAGTCGAGAAATTTGCCACTAGAGACACCCAAGAATGACTTGGTGGGATTCATTTTGAGTTGATGTTGGCGCATGAGATTGAAGATAGTTCTCAAGTCTTGAATGTGATCTTCTTTCAGACGACTCTTGACAGCAATATCGTCAACATAGCATTCGACAGTCTTGCGCAAATGATCTCAAAAGATGGTACTCATGGCTCGTTGGTATGTTGCACCAGCATTCTTGAGACCAAACGACATTACAGTATAGCAATAGACTCCGCGAGGAGTACGGAAAGAAGTATGCTTTTCATCTTTAGGATGCATCGAATCTGATTGTATCCGAAGAATCCGTCCATAAAAGATATTCTTTCGAACCCGCAGGTGTTGTCGATCATGACGTCTGTGATAGGGAGAGGAAATTCGTCTTTTGGACATGCTTTATTAAGATCCTGGAAGTCGATGCAAACTCGAACTTTGCCGGTTTTCTTTAGAACTGGGACAACATTAGCTACCCAATCAGGATGCTGCTCTTCTCGAATAAAGCCACAAGCGATGAGCTTCTTGACTTCATCGTCGATTGCATCCATCATTTCTGGCTTGAAATACGGTTGTTGTTGTTTGACCGATTTTGCATTCGGCAAGATGTTCAGTTTGCGAGTAGCGACTTTAGGATCCAATCCTGGCATGTCTTCATAACTCCAGGCGAAGACATCAATGTATTCTTTAATCAAAAGAATTAATTCTTATTTGTCTTCTTCTGGAAGGTTCTTGCTGATGAATATTGGACGAGGTGACCCGCTCTCTCCTACGTCAATTTGAACTAATTGATCTTCAGTAGGAGGTTCTCTTTGTTCAAATCAGAGTTCCCATTGGGTATCCATTCGTTGAGCCCAAGGATCTATTTCAGAACTTTCTTCAACATTCTCGTCATAGCTTTCTGGAAGTTCGACGGAGACCATATTAGAAGATACAGTCAGCCGATGAACTTGACCGATGCTGGTGTCAGAATCCCACGATTTGGAATCAGAAGAGTTAGAACGTTCCTCGCTATCCGATTCGGATCTTGCTGGGGATAAAATCGAAGGAGAAGCATATCCGAGACCTCTTTTGGTCCTGCTGTAGTACATATCTGATTTTCCTTTTGGAACAGCTGTACGGAGAGGAGTCTTTCTACCCTTACCGTAGTTGAGGCCGCTCTTGAAGTCGTAACCCATCTTTCGGACGATGTCTTTTGATTGTTGACTGTAACGACGGAGTTGAAGATGCCCCGTGTCGTTAACTTTGCTATCATCCGTATAGCTGAATTTTTGTTCTGGTCCTTTACTAAAAAGTATTGGACGTTCGCCTTTCTTGCGAGCGGGAACAATACGATATGAATCCTTTGGGTGTTCACATGAAACTTCTGTTTGAAGAGATTGCACAACTCCCATTGTAAATGACTGATAGCTATTTAACATATCTAAATAGCATTTAGTATGATAAATGACATCAGTATACTGGAAAGTAGGTGCTTTTTCATTGATTTGTACATTAGTATTTACAGCAGGACTTTTAGCCTTAGCAGGCTTAGTCAGGTTGATTACAAGAGGGGGAGAAAAAGAACGTGGTGGAGGATTAGCTTTATTACGACGGAGGTCGATAACAAGCGGCTCAGAGGAGGTGAGCTCCCTTTTCTCCTTGTTATGAGATAGATCTATAACAAGTGGCTCAGAAGGAGTAAGCTGCTTTTTGTCCTTGTTGCGACGTAAGTCAATAACAAGTGGCTCAGAGGAGGTGAGCTCCCTTTGATCATGGTCATCTTCAAGAGATTGCTTCTGGACTGGCAAGTAAATAGCCAGTGGCTTGGAGGATTGAGGACGAGAAACACGCCCTTTGACAGGAATGATGAGGGTATCTTTAGGCACTGTTTCTTGCTCTTTTTCAGTGTCTAGAGATAGGACAACCTTCATGAATTCGTCTTTGTACATACGTGCATCATTGCAGTATGCCTCAATGCCTTTGAAATGATAGAGATCAGCAACTTCCTTCTGAACTTCTCCATTGTCATCAACATATTTGAAACATTGATGAAGAGTTGATGGAACAATGTTATGCTCGTGTAGAAATGGTCTTCCCAGCAACGCATTGTAGGAACAACCGTGATTGTCAATGATGTAGAAAATAACCTTTGTGCGAAGATTGCCTATTTGGAGTTTTAGACGAATCTTGCCCAAAGATTCACTCTTTTCCTGATTGAACCCAAGGATGGTGGTGATTGTACTGGAGAGGCTATGCACTGGAATCTTCAGTGCATCTAACATTGTCTTTGGCATAATGCTGAGAGCAGACCCTGGATCTATCAAGATACGATCGACTTTCATCGAGTCGACATATCCTGTATAGTAGAGTGGACGGTCGTGCATGTTATCTTCCATCAACATGTCATCTTGAGTGAAAGTGATGTTCGGAATTAGCTCCAACACACTATGACAATGAAGACAAGAGACTGGTTCTGCTTTTGGCTTCTTCAGAAGAGCTAAGCAGGTTTCAGCTTGCATAAGAGCCTCGCTCAGAGTTTCCCGAGTCTCTTTGGAGATGCACAAGAGCTCGAAGATTGACAACCGAGCCGGTGTATTAGCCAATTGAGCTAATATGTCAAAGTTGTAAGGCTTTTCAAGTCTGGAAGGAGATGTCTTCTTCAAAGGTTTGTCGAAGCGGACTTGCTGTTTGCCTTTGTCAGCAACCGTTGGCTTGGGAGGAATGGGTATCACAACCGGTGAGGAAGCAGTAGGAACTTCCTCAGTAGAAGCAGGCTGTACTGGAGCTGGGTCAGAAGAAGAAGAAACAGGATTCTCTTGAGTTTCGGGGTAATCCTTCAGATAGGCTTTCCCTGATCTGGTGCCTAGCAAGATTTCTTCATCAACTATGGGGTCAAAAGACACCATATTACAAATCTTTGTCTTGCCCTTGGAGCGATCTTTCTTCTTGGAGGAAGAGGGAACTTCAAACTCTGAAGCAAGATCCGGATGAATCCACATAATTTTGCCATTGTCAAGAGACAAGGGGACGAGACCTTCACTTTGTGGAGGAGGGAGATTCTCAATCTCAAGAGTAGCCTTGGGGATAGGAATGACACCATGTTGCACCATCTGTGGTGGGAAATCACCGAACTGAACTGTTACCATATTTGCAGTAACAGTCTTCTCGTCTTGTTGCAGAGTGACGACGCCAGCGTTGACCAGCTCCTGGATTTTGCCTTTGAGCACATAACATGCTCGAGTGGGATGTCCGATGAACCTGTGATAGACACAGTACTTGGGATGATCAGTCTTACCGACTTCATCGGGCTTCTTAGGATCTGGAAGTTGAATTTTATTGCTTTTGAGTAAGCAATCAAAGATACTAGCAGTGTTATTCTCGTCAAAGGAATACTCCACTTTGGGACGAGATTCTCTCGGTGGAGGTACTGAAGGAGTAGAAGTGGACGTAGGAGGAGCTACGTTAACCGTCAGAGATTCTTTGTTCTTGTTCAAATTAATGTTCAAAGTTTCTTTTGGTTTGCGGTTATTCTGGTGATTGCCACCACCTGATGTTTGATGTTTATCCCGGTCGGGGTTAGACATTTGTATCCCTAGCTGCTTGAATTTGTCGGCGCTAACTTCAGCTGCTTTAGCGTTGACAATGAAGGATGGCCAATCTTGGAATTGAGTAGACCCCGTCCACATGCTGATGATAGGCAAAAGATTTGCCTTGCAGGTGTCTATGGTGACAGCAGCCGGAGTTCCTGGAGGCATTTTCAGGGCTTCTCGGCGGAATCTTTCGATGAAACTCTTAGCGGTTTCATTGTGCTTTTGTTTGATTTTATTGAGGGCTGACATAGTCATGTTATTGATCCCCTCGTAAAATCGTTCCAAGAAGATTTGCTTTAAGCCAGAGAAGGAAAAGATACAACCATCAGGCAAACTTCTGTACCAGTCATATGCTATGCCGGCTAAACAACCGATGAATACTCTAGTAAGAAGAGCGTTATTTGGTTGAAGTTGGACAGTCATAACCTTAAAGTGGTTGATGAACTGACTGGGAGATGTGCTGCCATCAAACAGCAAGATAGTTGGGATCTTGTACTTCGGAGGAAATGGCACTTCCTTCCATTCAACTGGGTAAGGTTGCTTGATCCCCAGTCTTTGCAAGTTGTCCTTCTCCTTGAAAGCTTTGAACTGAGTTCGCATGAGCTTTACAGCTTCATTGGCATCTTCTACTGATGTAGAAGGAGCGGGCTGAACCACGGTGTTAGGAGGAGGAACAGCATGATAAGCACTACCCCCAGCACCTGACTGACTGGGTATAGGTTGGACTTGTACAAGAGGTATTTGAGTAGGTGCTACCCCCAATCCCGTATTGACAGGCACCGATGATGCTATGATTTTAGGATTTGTAGGCAGTACAGTCGGTGGAACTGTATGCTGAGCCACAATGATGGAATGCATACTAGCGACCATTTCAGCCATGGTCTTCAGCTTATCTTCTAGTACAGCTATTCTTTGTTCTTGGCTAGCTGAACTGGAAGCATCGGGATCTTCATTGACAATGTAAGCTGTCACTTCTCTGGGTACAATGGAAGACACTGTCTGTTCTGAGCTTTCGCTGTATGCATCGTAATCAGAGAAGGAATCATCTCCTGAGTGAGAAAGAAGAAAATGACCAGAAGGATCTTGAAGATTCCTTCGACCGATTGTGTCTCGGCTTCGGGAACGGGTATGTTGGAATACTCCTTCAGAGGATTCTTGGAGTAAATCCAAGTACCGTTGGCTTGGCCTGCGAGGCTTCCCATGCTTGGAGCACTTCCTACCCCCAGTGTCTCTGGAAGTCATGTTGACGGAGGCGTATAAAACCTCGTCTTCATCTTCTGACATCAGTTCAGAGTTAGGAAAGTTTAGACGATCGAAGACAGATCGTCTTGTTGTTTGACAACAACACTTGATGACAACTTTGTGGTTACAGTGATGTTCAAGTGGTTGCACTGGGGATGTTGAGATGTTGTCCCATTTTTGCTTAAGGTGTTCTCGAAGATCAGGAGCAGCAATGGGACGAGCAGAAGTTCGAAGGACATGTTCTTTGATAATATCCGGAATATGGTTCCGGTTCTTCAAATGTTTTGTCCCCTGAGTGTACAGGGAGGTGCTCACTTCATTAGCATAGGTGTCCGGATTCTTGATCCTAGAAGTCTGCTTCTGATGATGTTTGGTCTTCGGCATTGGCTGTTTGCGTTTTACCGAAGTTGGCCTGTTGAGATAAGTTCTTAAATCTGCAAACTCACCCCCAGGGGTTTCTGTTTGAGACACCAGCAACTTTTCCTGTCTTGAACGGGAGATCTTGAGGGTTGGGAGATCCTGGAACTCTGCTATCGGAGTAGGCAGAATACCTCTTTGATCAGTACAAGTTCTTTTAACATAGAGAGAAGAATCCTTGTTTGACAGAGTTTTTGTACTGACTGATGCCGGAGCACATTCAGATTGATCTTCAACAGTAAAAACCGAAGAAGATTGAGAAAAGACCAAAGGGCCTTTTTCTTTGTTTTGGAAAGAAGGGTTAGCTAAAGAGCGTTTCCCTCTGTTGTCCTCCAAGTCATGAGACGAGGAAGTTTGAGAAAAGACCAAAGGGTCTTTTCCTTTGTTCTGGAGAGGAGAAGGAATAGCCAAAAGACTACCCCCAGTGGATTGTGCAGGAGCAGCAGGGTGGTGGAGAGGAGTAGCACTCTTCCCTTTGTTGTGAGAAGAAGAAAGATTAGCCAAAAGGCTGTCTTTCTTGGATTACGCTGACATGGTTTGCGCATGGGTGGATGGCGCACTGGCAGGTTGCGCAGGAGAGTCCTTGACAGAGAACTTTTTGGTTCTGGCCACAGACACTGTGGTTTGCGCATTAGGAGTTCTGGACACCGAGTGTTTAGGATACACTCTAGTTGCTGGAGCATCAGTTTGCGCAGAAAGATGGGCAGCCAACTGCGCCAGAGGCAGTGGAGTCTTATGCCTTGACAAGGCAGCATAAGAAGTCTTCTGTGCACTGACAGCAACAGCTTGCGCATGAGTAGTTGAGACAGATTGTGCAACAGTCTTAGTGGTAGCAACTGTAGACTGTGCAGCAGATTACGCAGCAGGCTTCTTGGCAGACTGCGCAGCAGTCTTGCTGACAGAGTGGATGGACTCCACAGCAGTCTTGGAGACCCACACTGGACGCACTTTGCTCATGGTAGAAGTAGTTGCAGTGCGAGGAGTGGTCTTAGAGTTGATCATGGCTTCAAAGGCTGTCTGGTTGACCTTCACAACCAGCGTCTTCTGCGTCTTCCCGATAGACGCTACGTCACATTGAGTTGTCACTTCCTCGTCGGAGGAAAAAGTCGTCCCCAGCAGAGTCGCCATTTTGTTTGCAAAAACAAAAGTATGAAACTTTATTGATACAAACTTTGTAAAAATTACAAGAATTCTGGAAAAGGTACAACTGTAGGAATCCAATCTAGAAGACGATTGCTTTATCCCTTAGACGATGTGAACTTTGAAGACGGTAGCCTCTGAAGTTGAAGGCAAAAGCCTCGGAAGAATGCAGCAATGAACTCTCTGAACTTTAATGTCTGATCTCTGATTTTTGATCTGTGATCCCCTTGAATGGAGACTTGAAACTCTATTTATAGAGTTCTGGAAATAACTAATTTTCAGTTATTCTAGATGGCGCAAGCTGGATTACGCAGGAACTGGATTGCACAGCATCAGACTGCGCAGGCAGTTGTCTGGTCGTGGACCAACTGTCTTGGACACATGGCATCATTTGATTGAAATGCGCATGATCGTGTGAAGACGGTTGCCACGTAACGAGCATTTGATGGCATGAATGCCACGTGTACTTTTGTCAATTGTCATGATGAAGTGCGCCACATGAATTGTGCTGACTACGGATTACGCATAAATGGATTGTGCCGAAATGGATTGCGCCAAAATGGATTGCACAAGCACTGGATTGTGCTGCATGTACAGCTGTCCTCGAGCGCTGTGCGGCACAATAAATGAACAGTCTCCTCGTTCTTCGTGCTGTCAGCTGTCAGAAAGATTTGATTTTGTCAGATAATGATGACACTGCCACGTCAGCCTGCACAGTTGAAAGTGTGCGCAGTCGAGTGTGCACAATCTGATTGATGCGCAATCTGATGTCTGTGCAGTTCATTTGAAAGTTGTCTTTCTTGATTTTCTGACTTTTTTAATAAGTGCAACTTGATTTTTTAGGACCTACAATATGTTCCCACTTCCACTTGGGAATGGGTAACGACTGCAACAGACCAGCTGGCCTCTGGCGCTCCGCCTTGACCTGCTGGCAAACTAGACATCTCGAAATAAAATGTGATACATCTCTCTTTATTCCGTGCCACCAAAGATGTTCCCGTAAATCACGGTACATCTTGTTAGCACCAGGGTGAATAGAATATCTCGATCGGTGCACCTTCTGCAAGACTGCCTCTATCAGCTCTCCCTTCGGCACGCATAATCGGCTGCCATGTCTCAAGGATCCATCCTCTGCTACGGTGAAGTCATCCAGCAATCCAGCTAAAGCCTGGGCTCGAAGTCTGCGAAGGCTCTCATCTGTGGACTGTGCCTCCCTGATCTGCTCCATCAAACCTGACTGAATGTCAAGCGCCATTATCTGTATCACTGATCCTGGCCGAACTATCTCGATACCGAGCTTCTCCAGATCTTTCCGTAAATGCCGATCTATCATCAGATACCATGCCATCGGATGCCTGCTCAGCGCATCCGCCACCACATTTGCCTTTCCGGGGTGATACTATAAATCGATGTCGAAGTCCTTCATCAACTCCAACCATCATCTTTGCCTCATGTTCACCTCTTTCTGCGTGAACACATACTTCAAGCTCTTGTGGTCAGTAAAGATTTCCATACGCTCTCCGTATAAGTAATGTTTCCATAACTTGAGTGCAAAGATCACCGCAGCTAACTCTAGGTCATGGGTAGGATAGTTCCGCTCATGAGTCCGCAATTGCCTAGATGCATAAGCAATCACTTTCCTATGCTGCTGTAGGACACATCCTAGCCCCTTTCCCGAAGCATCGATGTATATGGTGAAACCTCCAGATCCTGAAGGTAATGTCAGAACTGGAGCGGTCGTCAGCCTCCTCTTCAGCTCCTCAAATGTTGCCTGGCAGTCCTCTGACCAGATGTACTCTGCGTCCTTCCACGTCAGCTTCGTCATGGGTTCAGCATCCTAGCAAAGTCCTGGACGAACTTCCTATAATAGCCTGCTAAACCCAAAAAGCTCATGATCTCTGAAACTGGCGTCGGAGCCTTCCATGTCTCAACTGCAGCAATCTTCCTAGGATCTACCAAGATTCCCTCTCCAGTAACTACATCGCCGAGAAACTCCACTCGGTCTAAAAAGAACTCGCACTTTGACAATTTGGCATACAATCTCTCCTGCCTCAGAATCTCCAAAACTATCCGCAAGTGCTCTGCGTGCTCCTCCGGCGTCTTCGAGTATATCAGGATGTCGTCGATGAACACTACGACGAACTTATCCAGATACTGGTGAAATGTCTTATTCATCAAATTCATAAAGACAGCTGGCGCATTTGTGAGACCAAATGGCATCACCAGAAACTCGTACTGCCCGTACTTCGTATTGAACGCCGTCTTCTGGATGTCTGCTGCCCTGACCTTCACCTGGTGGTACCCGGATCTCAAATCTATCCTAGAAAATACTTTCGCCCCACTCAACTGGTCAAACAAATCATCTATCCTGGGCAGAGGATATTTTTCTTAATGGTGATTGCATTCAAGGCCCGGTAGTCAATACACAACCAAAACTGTACCATCCTTCTTAGGCACAAAGAGCACTGGCGCTCTCCATGGAGAAGCACTAGATCGAATGAAACCCTTTTTCAACAGGTCATCAATCTGCTCCTTCATCTCTACGGCCTCCTTGGGGTTCACTCTATAGCAAGCTCGGGATACTGGTGATGAACCCGGTACTAAATCTATAGTGAACTCCACATCTCTGTCAGGCGGAAGTCCTGTAAGATCCTCTGGAAATACATCCATAAACTCCCTAATGATAGGGTGTGGCGGTGCTACGTCCCCAACTGTCGCACAACAGTTCGGCTCTAGGCTGATCTTCGGCCCTGTCCTCCTGACACTGAATGGTGTTGTGCCTGGAGGACTGAACAGAATACTACCCTCATGACAGTCTATAGCTGCATGGGCATAGCTAAGCCAGTCCATCCCCAATATGATATCATAACCGGGGAGTGGCATCACAAAGAATCGTCCCCTAAACTCTCTCTCGGCTATAGTAATAGAGTATCTATAGATGGCTCTAATGGGCACTGGTCCACCTTCCGTCATTACTCTACTCATCTCCTCGGTAGGTGTAGCTACTAGATGGTGTTTATGAATAAACTCTAATGACAGGAAGCTATGAGATGCACCAGAATCAAACAAGCATAGAGCTAGAAAAGTATGCAAATAAATATGACCTGTGATGATGTCAGCCAAATAATCTGGCTCCGAAACCTGTTCCGGCTCAAGAGCTAGACTATAAGCCTTCCCCTGGGGTCCCTTATGCTGCTGCAGATGTTGCCCAAACCTCTGCTGCTGAGTCGAGAGCGGCCCTCTAGGTCCCTTGGCTGCTGGGCAGTCCCGAATCTGATGGGTGGCAGACCCACAAACTAAGCACTGCCCCCAACCTCTTCCTGCAGATGGCGAAGTCATGCCCTGGCCTTCTACAGAAAGAACACATAGCCCCCTTCTGCTGCTGCCGGGGTCCCGGGGCTCTAACTGGCGGGGTTGGGTGATATGGTGTAGGGGGACGGTATGTCTGCTGGTGCGGCGTCGGTGCTCTCTGCTGGAAAGCCTGACGCTTGGACGGTCCCTCGAGGTGTACAGAAGCCGGCCTCTTGCAAGACTGAAGATGCTCCTCTATGCTCCGGGCCAACTCTAGGCTCTGGTAGTAGTCAGTCGTACCGTTCGCCACTATAAGAATGCCAATGTCTGGAACTAGACCATGGCAAAACCTACGCGTCATCTCCTCAGGGTCTGCAACTAGACTAGGTGCAAAACGGCTCAGGCGACTAAACTCTGCCGCATACTCGTCGACAGAATGGTTCCCCTGCTGGATGTTCTGGAATTGTAGCCCCATGGCTACCCTAGCGGTGGTCGAGAAGAATTTTTTCTTGAACTGGGTCTTGAACTGATCCCAAGTGGCCCTCCCTCTCGCGAATAGCGGCTCATTCCGAAACCAAACTCCTGCCAAGTCTGTCAGCAGAAATCCCGCTGCCTCGACCTGGAGGTCACTCGGCAACCTAGCTCTAAGGAGCTTCCTCTCTACCGAGTCTAGCCAGTCATCTGCTACAACTATGCCCTCAGTCCCTAAGTACTCCTTGGGGTTCAGACCCATGAAGTCCTTGATCGTCCCTGCTCTCTGCCGTGGCTCTACAGATGGTAGGACCACGGTACGTTCCTCAGAATGCTCCATGCTCTGGCAGAGTAGGGTGGTCTGCTCCTGATGGGTTATTAGGAACCCTTGGATCAGAGTGAGCAGTTGGTTCCCGTCGAGTGTGACGGAAGCATGGGTAGGTATAGTGATAGGTGGTGGTAGGAGTATCAGGTCCTGCTGGGACTGTGATGTGGAAGGTGGTGGAGGCATTTGGGTTTATGGATTTGTGGAGTGGGGGAATATGGTAGGTGGAGGTGGAGGTGTATCGGTCAACTGGTCAGCTGACTGGATAGGGAGTGTGCCATTCTCAGGTGTGACATACTGGGATGAACGAGTAAGCACCATCTAAAAATAAAAAGGACTTATAAGGACTCTTTAAAGTAAACCATCATAGGCAAGAAAATCTAATTATAATAGCAAGCATATGATGCTTTTTCTATGTTACAATCCTAGTATTCCTCTAGGTGTTCTAAGCGTCATTTCTAATGTTGTCTAATTACCTTAAGTTCCTAATTGCAGACAAGCTTAGTACAATAATGTAACCAAACAATTTAGTCAGGACCTGCATGGGCCACCACTAAAAATATATCACGACCCGCTACCCAAATTATTGGGCCGGGCCGAGTCATGTCCAGCCTACGCTTGAGATAAGCGCAGTAAGTTGTTCTAGAGATAACCAGATAAGACTATATGTGCTAACAGTTCTATAAGTAAAGAAGAGTCATAAATGCTCCAAACACAAAAGTCATCTCATATAATAATAAGTCCAAGTACAAGTCTGAAATGTAAAACTGGATACAGGTCCAGTTACAAAATATATAGTCTAATACATGACTATACTAAATATCCCGAGCAACTACACAAACTGGACGAGGTTCCCCGCAGGTACATCCTCGTAAGACAAAGCCTGGTCCTCGGCAGTAACTCCATAATATGGGTCACAGAGCAACTCCTCCTCAGTAAGAATACCTACAACGTTATCCTGTCAGGACGAAAGAAAGCACTGATTCTAGCAAACTAAATATACGGAACATGAAATGAACAGGAATGCGATAAACTGGAATCATGGCATATCATAATCTATCATGGCAAGGACACATATGTCATAGAGACAGATGTATATGTAATGTTTAAAACTGTAGCAGGTACGTGATCATCAATAGGTGTACAATGTACTGTGGCACAATGTAAATAAAATGTACATATGTACAAGTGTACAGGCATAGGTGTACCTCCGTACAGAAATGCTGGATAATGGCCTACGACGCAGTATCATATAGAATAAAACTTTGCTCGATACGAATAAGAGGACATGATCACGTACGCTACTAACAGTTTCCCCATACCCAGATTCTAATCATGTGAGAGATATAAAACTGTTCTAAGCATGGTAGTGACTGAAAGTAATACAACATGTGAAGGTTTAACTTGCTACCCCAAGGATCAGCATTTAACATGGTTGGATTCGCAGTTCAATGTTGTAACAGTATGTAAAGTTTGCAGAAGTACTTGCCTTTAGCAAAGCAAAGCAGCGATAAAAATGCTATAGATGCCTGGTGACTCGTCACTATAGAAATAAATATATAAACTTAGTTTTTATACTAAGTTTAACACTAAGACACTAGTGGTGCAACACGACTTTCTAACAGGACACCTAGCCAAATTGTGACTTTATCATAGGAGACCAATGTGGGGTGACACAATACTCAAACTAACTTTCTAGGGTCTTTACACTAGTGCGGGGTGAGGTTCAATACGACTAAAACGCAAAACAACACAAAAGTTGCAAGTCGTAATTATTCAATAATTAAATCAACTGTACACTATGTTCCAATAATTTTTGAGAAAGACAAAAGCTCAATTTTACATAAAATAAAGTACCAAAATGATCCTTGTTAATTATAGAAATTTATACTAATTTTTTGGAATTTATAAACCCTCATAAATATTTAATAAAAATCAGCAAACATAAATATACTGAAAATGAGTTATGTTTTCCTATTTTTATAAAATAGCACATCACTTAATAAATTCTGAAAACTATAGTAAATTGTCTAAATTAACAGAGTATTTAAATATAATTTTTTCTAGATTTTTACAGCATTTATATATATAAAAATTCAAAAACAACAAGCAACAGTTTCTGAAAATAATTAATTAATTATTTACTATTTTTGTCCATGTATTTGAATTGAACCGAAGTCC